>JAJOOH010000579.1:0-64729 GCA_029582605.1 Solanum gracilifrons | reverse complement strand
AATTTAAAATATATCAAGGAAATGAAAATATCATTTTAGGAATAAAATGGCTAGAACAAGTAAAACCATATAATCTAGAAGACAAACAGTTAACAATAAATTATGAAAATAAAAGAGTAATAATAAAAAGAACCTTAGTATGAAAATATACATACTTGCAAAGATAATAATAGAGGGATATTACAACAGATATTATACACCAATGATAGATACGTGAGCAGAAGCTAATATATGTAAATACTCCACACTTTCGCTAGTGTGCAATGTTCATTACAAGAGACTCAATTTGATAATTGGCTAGTGACAACGAGATGCATAAAGTTCACATATTGTGTATGCAACTTCATTTGGCCTCATCGTAGCTGCATATTCATTTTTATTCGATTATGAGTACTATTCAAGTCATCGGTATTGATCAACACTGATACACAAATTTGCAAGAGAACAACCACATTCAAACACAAACAAGAGAGGTGGCACAAAATTTTTCGGAAGTATCCAAAAATCATTTACAATTAAAGAAAGGAGCCACAAGCTCAATCATCCACAAAAATAGTGCTAAACACCATATATATCACAAAACCCAAATATACGAAAAAACTAATAATCACAAAAGGTGGGCCTCACCTCACCACAAACAAAAGCTATTTGTCCTCAAATGCAAGAAATAAAATATCCAAAAGTCAATAAAAATAAGACTGAGCGGGAGGTAAAAAAGGATCCTGTCTACATAGTCGCTCCATCTGTCAGGGCATCAGTGCCCGGTGTAGTACTCCGAACATGGGTCTCAGCACCTTGAGTCACATCAACAGCACCACTAGCTTCACTCAGGCCTGCCATAGATGTCTCTGTCAGCGATGTCTGGATCACCGACTATACAATCGTCTCCTCTAGATCAGGCAGGTCTCCATATATTCTCTCATCCCTCACATCAATCTTCTCCTTGTCGGTCTCTGCCTCTGACTCATCAACTACTATGTCATCCATCTGTACATCTCTGGTGGTAATTGGAGGAATTTCAGATGTAGCAGGAGCATCCTCCGCCTCAGCTGCCTCAAATAAAGAGGTGAAGTCTGTAGACTTGAGATAGTCCACATCTTTCCTCAGATCTACCACATCGGCTCTCAAACTTGTCACCTTAGAAGACTTACCCTGTCTGCTCTCACAATCCGTGACTCTCACAGTAAAATCATTACTAGAAGCCCAGAGGGGGGGAGGGGTCAGTGCAGCTAAAATAGCAGCCTCAATCATTCATGGCACATCAGCCTCCAATCTAGTAGCCCTCACATCAGCCGATTGAGGGAAGCTCCCCATCTTCAGGATCTTATCCTGAGTAATCTTGGCGAACTAGGAGAAGGTAGAAGCACCCGGAGCCTGTGAAGAAAAGGTAGGAGCAGATGTACCTGAAGGAGAGGCCGGAGTAGGCAAATAGGTCTCTGGAGGTATTGAATCGATGTCCACCTCCGGGAATGTATCCACCAAAGCTTCTCTCCTCTTGTCGGCCTCCGCACGTGTGTACTCAGCCTCAATACATCAGATGTCAATGGACGAAGATGGGGTAACCTAAATATCTCTCGTATTATCTCGAGGCACTCTAGCATGCTGGCATAACTCCGTGATCAAGACCGAGAATGGTAGGGAATGCCTCTGCTTGGCTTCATGGCCATCTCCTTCTCAATAAGAAGTCCAAGGTTGATTCTCTTACGGGATATGATAAACCCAAGGTAGGCCACCTTAGGGTGGCGCATGATGGACTCGTTCTGGGATGGCGTGATGGTGCTGCTAATGAAGCCAAATAAGAACTGAGCAGCAGTACTCTGGTCTCTCTTTTCTATGGGTACCCAAACCTTGATCCACCTCGGGGTGGTCGAAAATCAATTGAGCAAGCCAACCCTTCAAGTCATCCAAGGACTGAGTAGTAGGCAAGGCCTCATATGCTACTGGAACTCCTACACCCCTGCCAGGTACATTATTAATGTACTCGCTACTGCACTTGACTTCCTTACCCCGGACCATGACTGACCTAACCGGTCTGAACTCTTTGGCCTTTTTCTTGCTCTTAGGTATCAGATCACCATATGATGAGTAAAATTACCGGACCCATATAGGAATGTAGGGGACTCAGGCCTGGTAAACTTCTCAAATCTTTGGAAATATAGGGTATCCCTCACCCCGGAGTATCTGCCCTCAAGGCCCTCTGTAGATAACAACTTCTCCTCCAGAATAATTTGCAATCCATCAACTTTTAGTCTGTTATGAAGTCTGGGAGGAGGGATTAGTGGTGGCACTGGAGCTATAGGAGGTGCCAGAGCTGGCACTGAATTTGCTGGGGTGGAAGCTGAAGGGACTCTAGCTGTGTCAGGGCGAGATCTAGCATGGATCTCAGCTTGCTGGGACTATAAGGGTTGGTCATCCTCAGGCTCAGATAATGCAGCCCGAGAGTCAGCAGACACTCTTTCCCAGTCGGAGGTGTGCTCTGGAATTTCAGATGCGGACCTCTTGCCTTTGCCCTTACCTCCCGTTGGAGGCTCTGTTCTTCCCTTTTTAGTAGGATTTTCTCCTCCTTCATTTATCACAATACCACGTGCTCTTTTATGGGGTGGCATGTCGATGTTTGTCCGTGCCATAACTGCAAAACATCAGGAAAAGTGAGAAGTAATACAAGCAAAATCACAGAAGAAAAGAGTTGCAGAAAGACTCGCCGAACCAGTCGGTGAGTCACTGAATCTCTTTGGCGAGCCAGATCGGGCTCCCCAAAAGGATTGGCTTAAAAATTCCCATAAAAATTACATGTCGGTTCTGGGAAGGGCCTTTTGGCGAATCACCGACAGCATCGGTGAGCCAGGCTTAGCCCGCCAAAAGTTACAGTTTTTGTAAGGATTAGGGGAGCAGACAAAGGGCGATGAAAGAAGAAGTTTGGTGAGTCGTCGAGTGCACTTTGCGAGCTCAGGCTTCTTGCCGAAAGTTAAAGAACCTTTTTCAAGATAAAGCAGTGGCTCAGCGCGCTCGACCCAGCTCGCAAACGACACAGCGTGCCTACTTTCAACCCAACTTACCAAATTCAACCCCGTAACCCCTGAAACCAAAATCAAAACATACACTATTTCAATTAATCTAAGACCCGGTACACCCATGTCCCCGGGGTAGTCAGACTTCTCCCGGTTTGGCCAAATTTGGCCATTGGACAACTTTTACCCTTAAGAATGATGTCAACCGCTCTATATAGGGCAAATAACGCATTTGGCACAAATGCGGGATACTTAGACTTAACCCGACTAGACCCAACAACTTGCAAACACAACCCCACCATTTAAATCAATTTTAAAGCACGAAAAACTCGAGAATTAAACAACGTATGCATTACGGGCAAGGTATTAAAATTAACAAAGGCACACGTATACACAATTACGATCAGAGAGGCCCATCAAACATCATTAAGATCAAAATCGTTAAAAATAAGTACAAATTGCTAAAAAAGAATTTGAGGTTTGGAAAACCAACCTTTGATGCCGAATAAATACTTTGAAAGGCGGCAAAGTAATGCAACCCCGAACACAAATCCAACAACAAAAATACCATAAAAATGCAAAAAATATGGAAAATATTGTGCGGGCGTGAGTGAAGTGAGGGAAAGTGAAAAAGGTTTAAGTTTTGAACGTTTGGCCTTAAAGACCATCCAGTTCTCGCCTATTCGACGACATAAGTTTTGCTTGCCGACCCACACTCGGCGACATGCCAACCGGGCACTTACCTCACCGAGTTTTACAAGACCTCCAGTTAATGTGGGGGTCCAAACGGTGGAATAGGTTGCGATAGCCGACCTGGTCGACCAAATGCCAAGTTGCTCCTGGGATCGCCGAGTTTTACAGACTCTAATTTCAAAATGTCTTGAGTCCTACAACGGTCTAAATCGGGCTTGCCGACCTCTTCGGTGAGTCACCGATAGGACTTTTAGCTCGCCAACCTGCACTTTTCAAACACCTTCCATACTTTGACCTGTACAAGCAACACACCAATATTTCAATTCATAAAGAAAGCAACTAAAAGCTTGGTTGCCTCCCAAGCAGCGCCTTAGTTAATGTCGCGGCACAGCGCAAGCCAACACTCAAACCTCATTCTTAGGGTTAGCCATAGTATCACTAGGCAAACCCCCTCGTTGTCTTGGGTTTAAATGAGATGAGATGTGACCCATTTGGGTGTTGAGGATACAAGAAAGCATATCCTCCGACCGACCATTCTCGGAATCCTTTGGCTTTCGGTACTCATGGGGAGGAACATATCTGTCCTTATCCCCTTCTCTATCTTTCCAAGTGGGGTTATGTCCCTCCACTCTCGATCACGATCCTTCCAACCTTCATCCTTATCCAACGTTGGTTTCCACCTTGACTCGGGTAGTTTGAACGATAACTACCACCATGGTTGGCTAGGAAATTCACCTCTTCATTGTACAAAGCCTCAAACTTGGCCTCATCATGATTAACACACGCGACACCCACGACATTGACAGCTCAAGTACTAGCTTCCATGACATTTTTGGAGAAAATGTCAAGTTGTGTCATGATCTTGGCCATGTTTTGGTCCCTCTCTTGGTCTTTCTCCATCTACTCGAAGAGCGGAGTTGCTATCACATAAGGTTGCTGCATCAAACCTCCAAGAGAAAGTTTGTCAGCAACACCCTTGTTTAGGAAATGAAGACTTCGGTAAAAATACTGCAGCAAAATGTTGTCTGGTAAACCATGGGTTGGGCATTGTAGCACTAACTTCTTGAACCACAACCAAGTTTCATGAATTGGCTCATCTCCGACCGCTTAAAGCTCTGTATGTTGTCCCGAAGAGTCATCATCTTTAAAGTAGGGAAAAATCACGCTTGAAATGCGGTGACCAGCTCCTCCCACGAAGTAATTAATTCAGGTGGCAATTCAGCCAACCACTTACATGCTTCTCCCATCAAAGAGAACGCGAACAACCTCAACCGGACCGACTCTTGGGATATGTTCTTGAAGGAGAACGGTCAACAAACATCCACGAAGTTTCTAATATGCTCATAGGGATCCTCATGGGCCAAACCACCGAACAACCCCTTTAATTGCAAAAGCTGCAACATAGTACCTGTGATATAGAACACTGCGTTCCCTTCGGCCGGAGGAAAGCGAATGGCACCAATTCCACCCATAAGATGAGAATCATTAGCATTAGGCTCGTTGACATCGTTGAGGTTTTCGATGTCATCTTGGTGGCCCACTTGGCTACCATTGCTGCCGTTCACACTCATACTTCCTGTTTCGAAACATAAAATATCAAAACAAAACGACAATTATGTAAGTTCAACTATAACTAACAAGAACAAAATTCAACTTAACCAATGATTTTCAACCAACACCACTCTTCGGCAGTGGCGCCATTTTGATTTCACGTATCAGGACACTTCATCCAATACAAAGTGCCAACGATCGTTAGTCAGTAATATAACTCAACTAAATGAGTTGGGATCGAATCCCAGAGGGAGTGGTACGTGTTTGAGAATCAAGAGCAAAGTACGAATATGTTCAAGTCAATCATAGGAATAGATATTTACGAATAAAAACATAATTCAAGTTAAGGAGTGACACAAGTGTCAAATAACATGGGTTTTTTAGTGTAATTATCAACTACAGCATCAACAAACAACACAAGATAACAACTAATGAGACGGGTTCTTGGGATGTGATTGGATTATAGGCTAAGGTAGACAAATGGGTAATTTCAACTAATAGTAAATAACTGTAAATTAGTGAATAAACTAAACTTTAGTAGGGATAAACTTTCTCTCGAACACCAACAAACAACAATTATGAACGACCTACGCTTTAGTCCATTCACTCTCTCGAGTTGAATGTGTGGAAAAGGGTTTGGGATTGACTCTGTCGAGATGAACCCATGACAACTCAATGCCCACAGACCATCAATTCGGTAATCATGGCTTTAAAACCTCTCTCTCGAGCAAGCCAAAAACACGAATGTAGAGTTGCATTTGCAACTATAACCTTTTTAATTAAACGACAATTACTAAATGAAATTACTTCTAAACAACATTTAAACTATCAAATAGCAATACCAATAACCTAAATCAACCCATAATCACATAATCACACCCCATGAATTGATGTGTTAGCTAGACATCATAAAAATATAGAAATCATTACCAAATTGTGTTTCCATCAACTGGGTAATATTAATTTCGTCTTTAGAAAGGTCCAAATTGAAGAATCTCAAAGACCCATTTCCAATTTCTCAAAAATGGAGAACTTCAATTCTTCAAAGCTAAGGAAAATATTGTCTCAATACTCTCAGTTCAAACTCAAAAACTGATAAGAAATTCTATATTATGAAAACTCATACTAGAATAAGAATTCAAAAATGTATTTTTAGTCGCCAAAAATAAGCTGCGAAGGACCATTTAGCGTAGTAAGTCGGGATCGCCGAACAACCCGGTGATCCGCCCTTTGGTCAGTTTCATCGCCTTTTTGCTTTAGCCTTCAGCATCCTCAAGTTCTGTAACATTGGGCAATCCAACACTGCATCACGGAACCGTTCGGCGACACGCCAATCGCTCCTTTCTCTCGCCGACTTGATTTTCTCCTTCAGGGCTTGGTACACTGTTACTTTAGGCGAGATAATGGCAACTCGGCGACTAGTCCAATGGATTAGGTGATAATCAGGCCTTCTTTCCTTCATATTTTTTGGTATTGACTTATTGAAAATCTCAAAGAGATTGCTTAGACAAATCTTTTTGTGTGAGGCCGCTGTTCAGCTGCCTTGTTCCTTTTTCCCCATTAGTGTCCATGCTTTGTTTGTCAATACAAATACCTGGAAAACAAGGATTTTACATTAGTTATTGGCACAAAAGAAGCCTTTGAGGACACTAAATCTATCTAACTAATGCCCTAAATGAGTCCAAAACGTGGACTCATCAGATGCATTGTTGCCAAATCATTCGGCAAATCAAATTCATTAGCAACCTTACCAAAACGTCTCCAAACTTGATATGGGCCTACGTATCGGGGAATAAGCTTCCCTCTTCTCCCAAATCTCATCACGCCCTTCATGGGTGAGATTTTCAAGTAGACCCAATCACTAATCTCAAACTCAAGGTCTCTTTTTCTAACATCGACATAGGACTTTTGTCGGCTTTGGGCTGTTCTCAACCTCTCTCTAATAAGCTAGAGTTTCTCCATAATCTCATGAAACAATTTGGGTCCTATCAAGGCAACTTCACCCACCTCAAATCACCCTATAGGAGATATACAACTCCTACCATAAAGAGCTTCAAAGGGGCCATACCAATACATGAATGGTGGCTACTATTATAAGCGAACTCTATCAATGGCAACTTATTGTCCCAATTTCCCTTGAATCGATGACACATTCTCTCAACATATCTTCTAAAGTTTGGATCGTTCGCTCCGCTTGCCCATCGATTTGTGGGTGAAAAGTCGTACTACGCTTCAATTTAGTCCCCAGACCCTTTTGGAATGACTTCCAAAACTGAGTACCTCTATCGGAGATAATGGACAAAGTTATCCCATGAAACCTTACCATTTCCCTCAAATATAACTTAGAATAGTCTTCCCCCACATAAAAAACTTTGACGGGAATAAAACGGGCCTATTTCATCATTCTGTCTATATGACCCAGATCTAATCATATTGTCGACGAGTACGTGGCAACCCACTATAAAATCCATATTCAAGTCTTCCCACTTCCAAGTATGTATGCTAATATTTTTGGATAAACCTCCTAGTTTCTGCTTCTCAACCTTTACTTGCTAGCAATTTGGACACCTAGCCATAAATCCCGTAATATCCTTCTTCATCCCTTTCCACCAATAAATCTCCCGCAAGTCATGGTACATCTTTGTGGCTCACCGGTGAATGGAATACCAAGAACTATGGGCTTTTGTCAAGATTTCTTCCCTTACGTCATCCACATTTGGAAAACATAACCGACCTTGGTATCTAAGTACCCCATCTTCCCTTTGGGAGAAAGCCTCAACTGATTTCTTCAGCATAACCTCATTCAATTCCACCAAAATTTGATCCACGCATTGCTTATATTTTACATCACTCACAAAAGACTATTCGAAACAATTATGAACCATCACACTACCCTTGGTATAGTCCATCAACCGAACACCCAAACGGGCCAATCTATGTACATCTCGTACCAATTCCTTCTTATCATCATCAATGTGAGCAACACTACCCATGGATAACCTACTAAGAAGATCCGCTATTACATTCGCCTTACCGGGGTGATAGAGAACACTCCTATCATAATCATTCAATCGCTCAAGCCACTTTATTTGGCGAAGATTCATATCTTTCTTATTAAACACATATTACAAGCTCTTGTGGTCGGTGAACACATCTACATGAACACCATACAAATAGTTCCTCCATATCTTTAAGGCAAAAACCACCGCCGCTAATTCAAGATCGTAGGTTGGATAATTCTTCTCATGGACCTTAAGTTGCCTTGAAGCATATGCAATAAACTTCCCATTTTTCATAAGCACACATCCCAACCCAATTGTCGAGGCATCACAATACACCACAAAGCCATCTGTTCCTTTCGGTAATGTCAAAACCGGAGTGGAGGTAAGTCTGTATTCAACTCTTGGAAGGTTTTCTCACATAATTCTGACCATACAAACTTAGCCTTCTTTTGAGTCAAAGTCGTAAATGGAGAGTCAATACAAGAAAGCCACTTAACAAACCATCGATAATAACTGGACAAACCCAAGAAACTTCTAATGTTCGAAGGTGTTAGAGGTCTAGGCCAACTCTTGACCGCCTCCGCCTTTTTAGGAACTACCTCAATACCTTTACTTGAAACAATATGACAAGGGAAAGCTACGGACCTTAGCCAAAACTCACACTTGATAAACATTGCAAAAAGTTGTTTTTCTTTAAGGATTTGCAACACAATCCTCAAATGATCAATATGCTCACCCGCACTACTTGAGTAAATTTAAATATCAGCAATGAACACAATCACAAACATGTGAAGGTTTTATTTTAACACCGTATTCATCAAATCCATAAACGCTGTCGGAGCATTAGTCAAACCAAATGACATTACTAAAAACACATAATGACCATACTGAGTTCGAAAAGCCTTCTTTGGAATGTTATCTCCTCTCACCCTCAATTGGTGATAACTGGATCGAAGATTAATCTTAGAGAAATAGCTTGCCTCTTGAAGTTGATCAAACAAATTGTCTATCCTCGGAAGAGGATACTTATTCTTTATAGTCATTATGTTCAATTGACGATAGTCGATGCACATACGAAGAGAACCATCCTTCTTTCTAATGATCAAAACCAGAGCACCCCATGGAGAGATACTCGGTCAGATGAAAACCTTATTCAATAAATCTTTCAACTGTTCTGTCAACTTCTTAAGTTATGCCTGATCCAAACGGTAAGGAGGAATAGAGATAGGTTGTGTATCAGGGATAAGGTCGATACCGAAGTCTATTTCTCGCTCATGAGTAATAACGGGTAAGTGATCTGGAAACACTTCCAGAAACTCACTTACAATGGGGACCGACTCAAGAGGAGGGGTTTTGGAATTCGCATCCCTCACCCTTACTAGATGGTAGATGCAACCTTTAGAAATTGTGTTTCTAGCTTTAAGATAAGAAATGAACTGACTCTTATGCATAAAATTTCCCCACTTCCACTCTAAGAAAGGATTATTTGGGAATGGAAACTTGACTACACGAGTTCTACAATCAATAGAAGCATAACACGAGTGCACCATATCCATACCAAGAATCACATCAAAGTCTAAATTATCAAGCTCTACCAAGTCAACAAGAATAACTCTATGGGATAAGGAGATAGGACACTTTCTATATACCCTCTCAGCCAATACAAAATCACCAATAGGAGTAGAGACAAAAAAAAGGTTATAATAACACTTCAGGAAGAACATCAATTCTCATAGCCACATATGGCATCACAAAAGACAAATTAGCACCGGGATCAAGTAGACCATATACACCAATTTGGAAAACTTTTAACATACCGATAACCACATTGGGAGAATCTTCTTGTGCACCTCTAGTCTGTAGAGCATAAAACATGTTTCTCTTAGGTGCATTGGCACCTGAACCACTTGAACCGGACGAGGGATAGGGTTGAGTCCTACAAAAATTATCTCCGTCAGACTTAGCAACCGAAGGACAATCCCTTATCTTGTGATTCTTCTGTCCACAACCAAAGCACGCATTAGAATCCGCTAGACATTTTCCCTCATGCTTTCTTCCACACTTAGTACAATTAGGAAAAGAAGATCCATTACAACCTCTTTGAGGTTTAGGGTTGGACACCTTATCATTGTTGCATCTTGGGGGAGCCTTTGATGAACCTTGCTTGGAAAACCATTGTCGAAACCTTGAACAACCACGCCCATCATACCTTGAGTATGAATAGTTACCATCATCCGTTCTTTCTCTCTTTGCTTCTCTAGATCTCTCTTTGAGATTTTCCTCTTCAATGTTGGGCATGGACCATTAGTCGAGAAATATCCATGTCATGGACAAGCATAGATGTACAACATTCTTTTACAACCAATTCAGACACACCCAAAATGAACTTGCTCATATTTGCCCTAGAGTTGGCAACTATAGAAGGATCATACTTAGATAATTAAGTGAATCTCAAGGCATATTCTTTCAGGCTCACACTTTCTTGTCGAAGATTAATAAAATCAAGCAGTTTAACCTCCCTAATCTTAAGAGGAAAGAACCTATCAATAAAAATAGACTTAAAGCTTTCCCATTCCAAGGGACCAAAATCTACTAGTCTTGCCTTCTTCCATTGGTTGAACCAAATTTGAGTAACCCCCTTAAGTTAATAAGCGGCCAATTGTGCGTTTTCTACCGGAGTAACTCCCATGATAGCCAACACATTATAGACCTCATCAATAAACTCTTAAGGATTTTCCTAAACCATAGATCCATAAAATTTCGGAGGATTCATTCTTGTGAAATCCCTCACTCTTGATACCGTCGTACCAACATTTGGGTTCATGGGGTTCAAAACCTCCCTATTGGCTTGGGCTGTCACGGGGTTCACAAACTTGAAAAGCAGTCCTAAACTCCGCATTAGTCACTTTGTTGGCCAAAGAGTTAATCGGATCTTGAGGGGGAGCTCCTTGGTTAATCTTTTCTCCCTCATCCTTTCCTGCGAAAGCCCTTCTAGTAGTCATATCCTATAGACCATCAAGTAAGGATTAGGAGAAAGACCTTATAGAGTTAAACTCTATCGCACGACTTAGAGAAATGAAGAAGTAAAGTTTCCTAAACATCTAATAGATTCTCATTCATAATTGTGGCGCGCTTCACACTTATGAACAAGACCCTACTAGACGTGGTTTTGACACATCCTAGAACCATTCTAAACCTTCTGCTCTGATTATCAAGTTTGTCATGACACAAGGGTACACTCTAGATGTAACATGACATACAAAACTCCGAGAGGCCTCATATACGCCACTTCTTTTTCATAACATAAGATAATAGAAATACTGTAAAATTTAAAACCATTTTCAAACACAATCAAAGTCTTATATGATGAAGCGGAAGTCTCATACAACTCATCTCAAACCATCTAATACAAAAGAGTAATTGGGACACATCCCATACAATAGTGTTCAAAACATAAAATGAAATACATAAGGAAATGGTGGTCAAATCCTCGAATGCTATAAGGACTCACCAATCTTCAATCTTTGCTCTACTAAGAGCCTAGCCACTGGGATGAGAGTCGATATCACCATACCCTACATTTGGATAAGAAATGTAGGAAAGAATATGCATTAGTATAAACTTTACTAAATATGATAGCCAACATAAACATCAACATAAGCATAAGACATAGAAATATAAGTCATAAGCATAATCAATGCACATAAATCATCATAACATAGGAAGAATACATCTTGAAGTAACCTCAACTTATCCTTAGTCGAGACTTGGGTCATCCACCTCTATTCAAGCATATCATGGAAGGCAACTCAAGCAACAATCCAAGATCATCATATATCATAGCATAATCTAGCTTATCTTCTGTAGACATGGGGAATCACCTCTTTCCTTACTTTAAAGGAATATGGGTAGTATCCTCTAGTCCTTCTTAACATATGGAACATGGGTACTTGACTCTAGTCCAACAACATGTGATATGGGTATCCGCCTCTTGTCATTCTATAGGGATCATGGGTCACTACCGAAAAACATTCTCGTAGAAACAATTAGTTTGCAACAATTAAATATGCGTTGCAATATATAGTCATTTGCAACGGTTATAACGTTTGAATAGACAATTGGACCTAATGAAATACTTTAAGAATTAAATCGTTGCATTAGTACTACAACTGTTGCCATAGTGTTTCTTATTCTAACGGTTCTGCCAAACTATCACCTTAGGGTACTCTATTTCAACGGTTCATACGAAAATATATTTCCCTCAATTATTTTCCCTCCATTAATTCACTACACCCGCCAAGAGGTTTTTTTAAAATTAACGTGCAACCAACCTTTCCTTCCCGCTTCTTCCTTGAGATTTGATCTCATAGAGTTCAATTCATGTTCTCAATCAATGAATAATATGAGCTCAAAGCTTTCTTCGTAACTCCTGAAACTTCTTCATAGTGGCTCCCTTACATCCCTCATTTCATAAGGAACCTTTAAAAATAAAATAAAAGTTAAAATATCAATAGGTTTGTATCTTTAGACCTTTCAATAGAAAACCTCATAGGCATCCCACTTCTCATTTCTCTTTGAAGATGGTGTTTCTTCTTCTGATTCTTCTTTGATTTTCCTTGTAGGCATCTGCAATATTTTGGGTCTTCTTCATCGTGGGTTTTATGTTTCTGCAGCTACAGGTATTTTGTATTCTATCTTTTTCAAATTTAGAAATTTCTTTAAAGGGTTCTTAATTAAGATTTGAAAATAGACAAATGGGTTTCTCTAAAGTAGTTGCTCTTTGCTAGAATTTGTGTTTATGATGTAATCTTATTGTGCATTAAAGTGTAACTCAATTTTGGTGAAGATTGAGAAATCTTTGCAAAATTATTTAGATGAAAAATCGCTTATTCATTTTTAGTTAAATCTTTCCATATGACTATGTTTTTCAAATTTAAGGTCTGTATTGTAAGTTTAAAGTGTTGGAAATAAATTCACTTTATGCTTTATTGTAAAAAAAAATTCATGATAAAATTTCTCTGTTATTTGTTAAGAGCATTACTGGCTTAGGAATACATTGAGTGGACCTCGCATCTAGTTGATCGTAAAATAAGGTTTTAATTATGAAACCTAACTCTTTAATATTTGAGCACCAAATAAGACTTTAGGTATTGATTAGTTCTTTATTTTCTCCTTTAATATAATTTTTTGTGATAAATATTGTATTTTCTATTTTAAGATTATTTTTGCTTTTGGAATACATTGAGTAGATCCTTGGTCTAGTTGAGCAGAAAATAAGTCTTTGAGTGTTAACTCAACCTCTCTAAGGATGCTCCTAGATTTATATCTTCATATCTACATTTAACCATACATTCAAGTTCTCAGGGTATGTTCAGTTGCTTAAGTCACTTGGTTTTCTTACTTCTCTTCTTTCTAAATCTTCAAGAAAATATCCTTGTCTTTTCTTATGAATTTGAAGTTTTACGATTGAGCTCCTTAGTTTCTTGAGTGAGGTTAGTGACTTTGGTTTTGTTGTCCTTTTATGCTTTTCTTTTACCTTTAAATTTGTTTGGAAGTCTTCAATTAGAGACACAACACCCTCAAGTTTTTAACTCAAATCTGCCTAGTTATCTTAGTTATTCTAATCTTTCATTTAAAAGGTTATAACTAGTAAAGTTTTCATGTAGTGAGCTATTCGCTTCTTTAATAAAGGTAAATTTCCTTGTCTCTTAATTTTTATAGTCAGTTTCATTTTAGTCTATTCTCATTTCTATTGATATGTGTGTGTGAATCTCAATCTTTACTCTTCTTTTTGTGTTTTTTATAATCATTTCCATATGATTCTTTCCCTGTATATCTACTCTTTAAATGTTGTACATGTATAGTAAGTTTAGAGTGTTTGACACGATTTCCCTTTTATGTGACTTCCTATTAGTCTTCTTTTTTTTTATTCATGTTCTATTTGTGAGCATCGCTGATTCTAGAACATATTGAGTATATATTGGGTCTTGTTGAGCTAGGCATAAGATTTTGAACATTAACTCAGCCTCTGAAAGGCTTCTCCTAGATTGGGGTCCTCTTATCTACCTTTCGAGTCATATGTTTCAAGTTCTCAGAGTCAGTTTCTTGAGTCACTTGGTATGCGTACTTTTTTTTTTCTTTGTCCTCAAGTCAATCTCCTAGTTTTTTTTATGGGGAGTCTTGCAATTGTGTGCTGCTTAGTTTCTTGAGTGAGGTTACTGACTTTGAAAAAATAATATGAAATTTTGTATTTTTTATATGAAATCCATTATACCTTTTGAGTGTTTAGATTTGTCAAAATCGTTTAAATTTACTGTAGTGTCTTATTATCTTAAGATTGAGTTTTTAGATTTTAAATCTGTTACATCATTTCTCTTTTAAATAATTGAAATTATAGGTAAAATTGGTATTTTTTAATAGACATCTGATTATGTATAACAAATAGTACAAGGAAAAATGACATTTCATTTTTGTTGTTAAATAAAATAAAATAGAGCCATTGATCAAAATATGTTGAATATAGGTTTTTAAGGGACCAAATCTATTGGTATGATATTTAGAATCTTGTCTTT
Source organism: Solanum gracilifrons (assembly GCA_029582605.1). Classification (NCBI taxonomy): domain Eukaryota; kingdom Viridiplantae; phylum Streptophyta; class Magnoliopsida; order Solanales; family Solanaceae; genus Solanum; species Solanum gracilifrons. The sequence continues at coordinate 49,903 of JAJOOH010000579.1, read as the reverse complement.
TATTTCCTATCTTGGTAATCTGATTTTGGTGTCATATAGGATATTCAATATTAAATGTATAGTGGAGATAAAAGTTGGATAGGTCTTTGGAGATCCACCAACGAGTATATCAGTGGAGTGAATAACTCTCTTTATAAAACTTTTGAACGAGCTTCCAAAGAAAATGAAATATTGTGTCCTTGCAAAAAGTTTGCTAATTGTAAGTGGTACCATTGAAATATGGTAGAGTATCACTTGGTTGGTTATGGGTTTGTGCAAGAGTACACCAAATAGATTTTTCATGGGGAAAGATTTTTGTCGAGAAAAAATCCAGATCATAATAATAACGAGAAAGGTTCTAACATGTGTTACAATATTGATGGCCTACTTCATGATAGTTGTAGAGATGTTGAGGGGAATTGAGGTTTGAGGAGTGAGAGAGGGGCCATCCTAAGATGCAAAGAAAATTTTTAAATTACTGGAGGAAAGGAAACAAGAGTTATATCCTGGGTGTGAGAATTTTTCTAAACTAAATTTTACCATTCGATTATTCTTGGTCAAATGCATTCATGATTTGAGTAATGTGGCCTTTGGAGACTTGCTAGACTTGTTAAGAGAGGCATTTCCATTTTTTCATATACCTGAGTCGTTCCACAAGACAAAAAATGTGATTAAGGATTTGGGTCTTGATTATGAAAAATACATGCATGCCCTAATGATTGCATCTTATTTTAGAATGGAAATGAGAAGGAAATTAATGGCTCTGTGTGTGGCTCTTCTAGATTGAAGACTGTTTGTGATCCCTTGACCAATGAAAGCTCAGAAATTCCTGCAACGGTTTTAATGTACCTTCCCTTAAAACCTAGGCTTCAGAGAATATTCATGTGTCCTAAAACAGCTGAAAATATGAGATGGCATGATACTGAACAACCCAAATATGGAAATATAAGGCATGTGACTGGGAAGCTTGGTAGAATTTTGATTTCTTACACGGAGATTTTGCTAGAGATCCTCGTAATGTTAGATTGGGTCTTCCAAGTGATAGTTGCACGAAGATTTTTCTACAGATCCCATAGCTCATGGTCTGTTAAGTTAATGAATTATAATTTATCACCGTGGATTTGCATGAACCGGAGTATATGATATTATCTATGATCATTCCAGGCCCATCGTCACCAAGAAAGGATATTGATGTCAACCTTCAGCCACTAATTGCAGTATTGAAAAAATTGTGGGAAATTGGGATGGAAATATATGATGTTGATTCTAACCAAACTTTTCAATTGCGTGAAGCCTTTTTGTGGACAATTAGTGATTTTCTAGACTTTGCAAGTCTTTCTGGTTGGAGCACAAAAATAAAAAAGGCATGCCCAACTTATAATCATAAGACATGCTCTCAATATCTCAAGCATAGTCATAAGATATGTTACATGGGTCATCGGGCTTTCTTACCTCCTGATCATCCATTTCGAAGAGATAATAAATCATTTGATGGTAAAGAAGATCACAGATCTACACCCACTCCCTTATCAGGCACATAAGTATAGGAAGAGTTGCATGAATTCAATAATGTTTTTGGAAAGGGCCAAAAGAGGAGGCGTCGTGATAGTGAGGGTCCATGGAAAAAAATATTCATCTTATTGGAATTGCCATATTGGGAACATAATAAACCAAGGCACAATCTTGATGTGATGCACATAGAAAAAAATATTCGTAACAGTTTGCTCGGGACTTTGTTGGATGTAACTGGAAAGTCAAAAGACCATGTAAATTTTCGTTATGACCTTCAAGAAATTAAGATAAGAAATGATCTTCAACCAGTAAAATATGATAACGGAAAAGTTTATTTGGCTAAAGCTTGTTGCTCCATGAAACCAGAAGAGAAGAAGTTGTTTTGCATTGTTCTTAAAAATGAAAAATTACCAAAAGGTTGTGTTTCAAATATATCACGATGTATGGAAGTGGATGAGATGAAAATATCAGTTTACAAGAGCCATAATGCTCATTTCATAATGCATTACTTGACCCAAGTTTCTATTGGAAAAGTGTTGCCCAAAAAAGTTTCTATTGACTTAATTCGGTTGGGGAGCTTCTTTAAAGTAATAAGTAGCAAGGTGATAAGGCGAGCAAATTTTAATACAATGCACTCTGAGATCAATGAGATTATATGTTACCTTGAAAAGATTTTCCCTCCATCTTTTTTTGATATAATGTACCATTTTTCCATCCATTTAGTAAATGAAATTAATCTTCGGGGTTCGACACATCCTCGGTGGATATATTCAACTAAAATAAACCTATGTGGATTCAAGGGTCTTGTTCATAATCGATTTCATCTAGAAGAATCAATACTAGAGGGATTCGTGGTACTAGAGCGCGTGAACATCTGTTCTTGATACCTACGTGTTGGGGTGAAAAAAATTTAGTCATTACCACTCTGAGGATGATCAGGGAACTGAAACAGAGGGATATAATTTGTCACCTATATTCCCTAAATTTGTCCATCCGATTGGAAGGGAGAAAAAAGTAAAGGCAATAATTTTCACATGGATCTTAGTTATGTCTTGATATATATCGCTACGTATTGTTTAATACAGGAGATGAAAAAAATGGAGACCTTTATTATGTAAGATCTATTACCTGTATTATAAACTCAAATATTTTTTATATGATAAGAACTTCTTAACTGTAAGAATAAAATCTGATTTGAAACATGCTTTCTTGCAGGGAACATAATATTGTATTTCACTATCATCGTAGATCAAATGCATGGGTTAGAGAACAGAATCGTAGTTAGGGATTTGTAAACTTGTTTAAGGAGAAAGTTAAAAGTGTTGAAGTGTCTGAATATTAACGACAACTCGCCAAAGGGCCTAATATTGCAGCAAAAAGAAATACAACATATTTCATCAATGGATATCAATTTCATACAATGAAACGAAATAGTGAAGGTAAGTATCAGAACTATGGAGTGACTTTATCAGCAACGACTGATAGTTTTGCTAGTGCTAGAGATCAAACACCATTGATGGAGAGATTGTCTATTATATAGTTATTCAAGATATCATTGAGATTGATTATTGGGGTGTCTTTAGTGTAGTGTTGTTTAAATGTGATTGGTTTCATAATGAAGTAGATGAATATGGATTAACTCAGGTATACTTCAACAAGTTATGCAATACTGAAGATCCATTTGTACTGGCATCTCAAGTGCATCAAGTATTCTATGTAGAGGGTCCAATTGAGAAAGATGTTTATTATGCAAGGACCAAAGTCCATGTTGATTTATTTGATTTAGAGAAGAGAAGAGACAATATTTTTATGGAGCAAGACGATGACATTGGAAAATCAAATAGAATGCCTAATGTTGATCTCACATGGTCGAGAGAAGATGTACCTGGTGATGTCATTGATATGTCAACTCATGATCAACATTTAGAATATAAGGAAGAAGATATCGGAACATCAGAAGAAGATTAGGACTTTGACGATGTCGATTGGAATCTGATGGTGGCTGATGATTGACGAAGGGATTTTTTGTCACGACCTGGGGTTACCCCCTAGAAGTAACACAGCGTACTTGACCCCGAAAGGGTTGAATACAAGCTTCATAGCATTTACGAATATGAAAGCATAGGAAAAATAATGTAGAATTTAAAACTTTTCTTTACAATCAAAGTCTCTTATAAAATGAAAGAGAATCTATCACACTATGTCTCAACCATCTATAACATTGAATTAAAACTCTATAATACAACTTTAGGGACACGACCCTTACAACAAATGTATAAAACATAATAGAAAGACAATAAAGGAGATGTGGTTGAGACCTCGAATACAATGAGGACAAACCAATCTTTTTCTTCTTGATCTCCTATGAACCTATCGACGAGGATGGAGTCCAATATCTCCAAAGTCTACACTTATAAAAAATGTAGAAATATGGGGTTAGCACAAAAAGTACTAAGTATGGAAGTCATGTAAAAAAACCATTAAAACATGCATAAAAAGGGACATTTAATTTGAAATCATGCTATATGCCATTTTTTAACATCATCTTTGAAATAGTTGGAGAATGCAACCAATAAGGCAACTCACATACATTTCATTATAACATGAGAGATATCATTATAATAACAAGCATAGTTTCCAACAACAATATAATACACATCCCAATCTTCACAATACATAACCTCCAATCATAAAGTAATACAAAGTCAAATACCAAGATCATCTCATCATTAAGTAAACAACACATAAGCAACCCCTAAGAAACACTTGTGTAATGTATGGTTGGCATCCCATAATTCCAACCCTACTAAGTACTCCTTCTAAACTACTTTAGTCATGCATTTCATCATTAGACCTCATTATAAGCAATAGTCACAAATAAGGAAATAGTCATGTACATTACTTGAATTTATAAGGAAAGTCATGCATAACAACTATCCATTCAATACATATGCATGCATTCAAATCACATCATAATATAAACGAACCATCCCGTAACATCCTACTAAGTTTACTTGTGCAATGTGGAAGTGAAGTTCCATACCCCTATTCCTACTAAGTAAAACTCACCAAAAAGTCATAGTATAATTCATGTCTCATTCATTATTTTTATTATATAGAGAAAATTTGCCATAAACGACATAGACCATGTGAGCTACATGGAATCCGGTGTCGTGTAACCCCACACCGAAAAAAGGTATCCTACTTGCCTAAAGGTAGAACTAAATGTATAGCTATAAGGTGGATCTAGTAGCTAAAGGTACCTATGTGGGCACATAGTTATGGGATAAGGAGATTGATTCTAGAAACCATCCCTATTGCATTGGCGGAGGGGCTTCCATCTCATGAGTTCACTTCGGATGACCCTCACTATTGCATTGGCGGGAGGGCCTTTACGTCATTGTCCATATCCACTCGGTGCTAACCATTATTTCCCAAATTATACGTCATTAGTCTTGAATTGTATTTACATGTGTGAAGGAGTTCTCTACCCTTCGTTCAAATCAATTCACAAAATAGCTCATAGATCCATTGGATGTGAGAATGTAATATCAACCTTAGAATCATAATTAGTATGTGAGAACAAATTTCACACCAAGACCATGTGTTCTCATGAGAATGTACTTCGAATCAACACAATAGGATCAACATGGTTATGTACATTACATGCATAATAATGTGTAAAGGTGCATATGAGAACTATACTTTCAATTAACACCATTGATACATCATAGTCATGTTTATGCATGGAGTGTGTGTGTGTAATTGTCCTTGCAATGACACAATCAACAACATTATCATCCTAGACACTTCATTCATAATTAAGTGTAACGGTAAGGGAAGAATAGCTTTTCAACAATACCACAATATACACAATATTCATAGGCTCTTCAACTTCCCAGTAAATCATGAATTCACACACAATCTTGTCAACATGCACAAACCTTCACAATATTCCCTTCAAGGGCTATGGACCAACTCATCCCAAGCATATAGCAGTCACATATTATATAAGGGAATACCGCAATCCAACAGTTCATCAATACATTAATCACATCATGATTGTCACTTTTTACTTCAAGTATTCATCAACATGCATATAATATCATGATCAAGTCAATTCATGTTTAGAAGCATTACCCTAAGTCTATTCATGTCTAGGTTATCTAATCTAAGGCATTACATGAAGAAACTCATCATTTTCGGAGAATCACATTCAAACCCTCAATTTGTCTCTTTCATGACCCAACCATAGACTATATCAATTCACCTTAGAAATATTAGGTTAATCATGTATTCATGTATAATTATACTAACATTAAGAAACTACATCATAATTATACACCTCTACCTTTCAAGTGTATTAACAAGTTTATACATAATCTTCACCAAAATATACAGCCTTATCAAAATGTCTTTCAAGGCTAAGAATCAAGATCAACCCTAACTTCTAGAATTCCTATACTAGATAGAGAGATATCATTATTAAACAAAATAATAAACATAAACATAATCTATTGTTAAGCATCCATGATCAATAAAGTCACATCTTAGTTCACAATTTGGGAAGAAAGGGAAATCATGGGTCCAAGGGAGATTTTCATCAAATACATCAATACTCCATTAATCCAATCATAAATCATCATAATCAATCAAATTAATCCTTAATTAAACAATTGAATTCGTTTTGGAAGAAGACCCATGACTATATTTGAAAACCCTAGAATTAGGGGATTTCAAAACATAATTGAAGGGGCTTCTTGGTGATATCTAACCAAGAATGAAGAGCATTCATACCTTAGGTGTAGAATCCTATCCACTTCATATGAAAAATACCTCTTGTTGAAGATCTAGCTTGATCCCTTCCTTTGTTGATCACATCATCCCATGAAGTTAAATATGCCATCACCATACTAGAATGCACAACAACATGAGGAACATGTAAATCATGAAAAATCCATTTTATACAAAGTGAGAATCTTTCAAAAACATGCAAAACATAAGGAGATCATGGAAAATTGAAGAATCTTTCAAAAACATGCAAACCATAAGGAGATCATGGAAATTTCTAAAACACCCATGACCCCTAGATATAGAACAAGCCCAAAAGGAAACTTGTGGTCTCAAGCTAGAATAGGAATAGGAGAAAAAGATGAGGATATCGGGACTGTCAATCAATGTTGCTACTCAAGCACATGATCTCCCCCTTGGGAGTAAGCCCCTTTATACAAAAATCTCAAATGCTACTCCTTTCAACAAACTAAAAGTATTTTTAAGACCCATTACCGTCCTACCGGGCTCTAAAACTAATAGAGATCTAATAATCACGCATCCAAATCCTACCAAGGTTAACAAAAGTAACTCTATGGGACAAGGAAATCATAGGACACACATAACATCCATGACTCCACAATCAAGAAATGAGTCAAGGAGAACTCATCATCTAAGGCTAGAGGAGAAATAGAAGGGGACATAAGGACATGGGACATCTCATTGGCCCTTGGCCTCCCAATTAAGCATCTTAAACTAACACCCTTCCTAAAATACTACTCCTCAACATTTTCATGGAAGCATTTTCTCACTCTTCTATTTCTTAGCCTGCCGGTCTAAGGTCCCAATTGGCACTTCTAAATTAGAGAGGTTCTCATCTAAGCACTCTAAGCACAAGCAACCTTACCAACACCACTCAAAATCTCATATGAGCCTACCAAACCGGGACTTAACTTCTCAACTCACTACACCCTTTAAGGTGAGATTATCAAGCAAGCCTACCTCATGACCATCAAGGACTCTTAATCACCTTACCATCTAAGCACATTATCCCCCACTTGGTGTAACCTTATGAAAACTCTTTACAACATCACTTCCTTCAATTCTAAGGTCGGAGCAAGTCATAACTAAACCTTCATACTCATCACACAATATGATTCTAAACCACGGAGGATTTCACTTCTATCCTCTTTTAAAGGAATCTACTCACTCAACATCTCAACATCTCAAGGCACCACTTAAGCACCACTATTCATCCAAATCCAACACATCATAAAACTCAATATGGCTAAGTCGGGTTATATCAACAGGCATATATGGCCATAATTAAATCCATGAACACTAAGGACAACCCAAAGTTCATCATATTTAATTTATCAAGTCACAAAAGACAAGCATTACCGAAATAGAAATAAGCATGAAACACATATCGGGAGCAACATTAGGAGGATACTCCTGTTCACCTCTAGCTTAAAGAGCATCGGACCTAATCTTCTTCATCTCTCTTCCCCTAGCCATAAGCACGGGGTTATTTCTTATTAGGTGGTCACTCCCACCACAACCATAACAACTCTTTGTGTCGGCTAGGCACTTACCATTATATTTCTTTCCACACCTAATCACATAAGATCCACTACCACTCACTCCTTGAGATTTTGGGGTAGATGATGTTTGTGTAATCAAGACACAACATCCAATGCAGGTGTCTACGATCGTACAATAGTGTAGTAACCCAACCAAGGGTTGGGATCGTTCCCAAAAGAGTGGTTTGGAGAATTAATAGAAAAATCAAAATTACTTCTAACTAGTCATAGATAAACACACTAACGAGTAAAAACATTGTAAATTAAAGGGGGACACAAGAGTGTAAATTAGCAATGGGGGGTTTTGTCACAAGTAAGGTAAAAACAACGAAATAAACAAGGGTTTCTAAGTAATGAGAGGGGATCCTTGGGATGTGATGGGAATACGGGTTAAGCTAGATTATTGGGTACATTCTTTCGATAAAAGATTCATATAGTAATTGTGAATGGGCTAGACTGTAAGGGGGATAAGCTCTCGCTCGAGCAACTTACCCCGTTTCAAATGTGTTCCTCTCGGACACCTATTTTCCGCATGAAGACTAGCCTACGCCTTAACCTACTCACTCTCTCGAGCTGAGTGTGTGTACATGGGACTAGAGTTCATTCTCTCGAGTTGAACCTCATATCGACCCACTCATACTGGCCATCAATTTAATGGTCTTAGTTTTACGACCTCTCTCTCGAGCAAGCCGAAAACACATAAATAAATTTGTATTTGCAAATACAAATTCATTAAATTCATCCACAACCACTAAATGAAATCACAATTAAACTACGATTAAACTATCAGCAAGCAAGACCCAACAATTATCTTAACCCATATTCTCTAAATCACACCCCAAGAATTGGGGTTTATAGTCACACATCAAGAGATAGAAATTTATACCTAAATGAGCTTGCATTCAAATGGGTATGAAGATTTAAGTCTTGTTACAGGCCAAGAATGAAGAATCCAAAAGACCCAAGTCCAAATCCTTGGAGATGAAACCCTCTTTTTCTTCAAGTCCTCAAAATCCTATTAAACTTAGAGCAAAAATACCAAAAAGAACTATTCTATATGAAAATTATAATAATTGTTCGAGACTTAAAACTACAACTATAACTAGTATTTATAGTTTTCATAGATTTGTACTGCGCCAGGTCATTCGGCGAAGTTAGTCGGGATAACCGAGCGTGCGGCGATCCGCTCTCTTCCCTGGTTTACCTCCCTTTTGCTTCGTCCTCAACGATTTATCGTTGTGGAGCGTTGGCCGATAGGGGACTGCCTCGCCAATTCGCCGAGTTCCTCTTTTCATCGTAGTTTTGACTTCTAGCATCGTCGTGTTGTGGATCCTTTAGGCAACTTTGTACTGCTTTGCTGAACTGTTCGGCGACATGCCAACTACTCCTTTCAATGTCGATTTGATCCTTACTTCAAGGCTCAGCGCACTGTAACAAATGGCGAGGATGTGCTCGGCGATACGCCGAGTGTGCTCAGCGATCCTCAGCCCTTCACTTCGTCATTCTTTTGACCTTTTTGCTCCTTTTTGCCAAGTAGTGTCCATGCTTTGCCTCAAACTTAAAATACCTGAAACTTAAGGTTATTCATCAGTAATTGAGACAAAACAGCATTTGAGGACACTAATTACATCAAAATATAGCACTAAATGAGTCCAATCTGTGGACTCATCAACACCCCCAACTTAAAGTTTTGCTTGTCCTCAAGCAAACTCAAGTTCAGTCGATCAACAAGGGTGTCTTGAATAGTGCTACACAAGACTCGATCATGAATGTACACAACAAGACTCAATTTACTTATGCAAAGATCAATTGTGCACTCAAAGATTCAAGTTGTGACTCACCAACACCAAAGAATCTCATGCTCACAATACTTGCTACAAATGCAAGTTCAAGCTCAACCAAAGTGTTCGAATGCCCTCATGAAAGGAATGATTCCATACTCATAAAGAAGGATTTAATCATTTAAACCCTAAGAATTGGATGCTGCGCTCACACTCACAAAGATGAATACAATGCTTGCTTTCACCCATAGGTTTGCCCCTATTTGCCAATCAGCATTTGTTTCAGCTAACTCAAAATCAAAATGTTCTAAGGCTTGTTATGGGGCTGAGTGCAAATGTATGGTCATTTTAGGTTGAGTGACTTCTATTCTAACGTGATGTGGTATTCATAGCACTTTCTTTCCTTTTTCTTCTTTATTTTTGCTAGTGCTCATAAGTCATCCCATTGTTTACTTCCCATGGATTGTTTAGAAACCCCATTTTTCTCAACACCATGGGTTAAGGGAGACTTTTCTTGCACTTATTGACTTTCCCTTTTCTTTTCACCACACCCCCAACTTAGGCTTTTGGCCTATGTTTGTTATTCAACTAACCATAACTTCATGAGGATCACAGGTAATGGATTAAGAAAGGTCTAGATTCCATCAAGTTTCTTCCAATAAAAGGTAAAGCTCAAGGGGTGTTAAAAAGAGGTTCAGACATGCTCACAAGGTAGGTCAAAAAGATGTATATATCAAATTAGCTCACACTCTTTAAAATTTCCTCAGATCATATCAAGAGATAGCTTTACTCAGTCGATTGGACCAACACGGCAAATTCTAGGTTCTATCATGCATGCTTCAAAGTAAGCTCATAACACTAGGCATCGAGACTATAATCAAACAAGACTCCACACTTTCTCTAGTGTGCAACGGTCATCACAAGAGACTAGATTTGATAATTGTCTAGTCACAACGAGATACAAAGAATTCACATATTACCTATGCAACTTCATTTGACCTCGTTATAGCCTCACATTCATGTTCGTTCGATTGAGAGTACTATTCAAGTCATTGGTATTGATCGAAACCGAGACTCAAATGTTGAAAAGAACAGCCACATTCAACAGACGAGAGTTGGTGAAAATTTACCAAATATTTAAAAAATTTGGGAAAGAATAGTAAAAATCATTCTTCAATTATAACAAAAAGGAAGCCATAAGCTTCAGCATCCACAAAACAATATATAACATCAGTTAAACAGAACGACCCAAAATAAGCATAAAACAAAAAATAATAATAGTAATCGCACAAAAGGTAGGCTTCGCCCCACCATAATACAAAAACTCTTTGTCCTCAAATAGATAAAACAATAAGTCAAGGGTCAAATTAGAGAAAGACAGAGAGAGGGCTAGAGAATAATCCTGGTTAAGCATCTTCTCCATCTGTCGGAGCGGCATGTTTTAGGTGGGGATGTTAAGTGGACCACTAAGTGGTTCCTCAAACTCTCCACAACTTTGCTAGGCAGCCCAATGCGTCTAGTCTCAAGCCACGTTCTCGAATGCTTCAAAACCACCCTTTTACGCTGACTAATTTAAAGTGCAATCCATGTTCCGAGCACAAATTGATAACTAGAACACTTAGGTAATGCATAAATAAATGGAAATTAGTGTGCAAAGATGCAGTTGGAGGAATAAAAGCGTGTAAAAGTGAACAAGTTGTAGAATTTTAACCCTTTTGGCTTGCAAACTGTTTAGTTCATGCTAATTCGATGGCATTAGTCTTGATTGCTGAGTCAGTCGACATTTTGCCGAATAGTTGTTTACTTCGCCGAATTTTACAGAAATTCCCAAGCAAATTTGGACATTCAAACGGCGGTAAACATCGGGGTTGCCGATATGGTTGGCGATTCGCCAATACTTTTCTGGCCTCGCCGAATTTTACAGACTCCAATTTGAAGCTATCTTCAGTCAAACGGCGGAATTGATTTGGTGTGCCTCCCTCTTTGGCGACTTGCCAACTGGACATGTTGCTCGCCACCCTACACTTTTTCTAACACCTGTCACACTTCAACTTGTATAAACGACACACTATTATTTTAATAATACGCAATATAAAATATTAAGGGGTTTTGAGTTGCCTCCCAAACAACGCCTTAGTTAACGTTGCGGCACGATGCAAGCTGTCAGTAACTATTATTTATCCTCAGAGTTTCCTATGTTGTAATTAGTCGAGTCCTCGGCGAATGGTGGGTAATGACCTGATATCAAATGGCCGATTTGAGCATCCTGCAGCTGAAAAGTCATGGAGTGGGAGTTTGACGCTTCATTTAGCATTTCGATGCTTTCCTTCATCCCATTCAACATCTTTTCATATGCCTCAATTTTTTGCGGAATAAGTAAAAGAGCTTCATCATCTTGCACACCTCCCTGCTTCTTCCCATGTCTACACTCTCGGAGGGAGAAGTGCTTTTCTTTTCCCATGGCTTGTACTTCCAATTCCCTAACTCAGTTGGATAGAGCATCCAACTGGGTGACTAGTGCATCCCACTCCTGCATTTTTTTGGCTTCTTTGATGGCTTCTACCATGCCATCAAGGATTTTTGCTACGACTTCATAGGGGGTATAGCATGCCGCCCTCGCAAAGTTGATTGGATACACTTCTATTCTTAGGTCCAAGACCCCTATAGAAGCACTCCAGTAGCGCCTTGTCCGTCATCCCATGAGATGGGCATGGTTGCAGCATCGCTTGAAGCTTCAACCACTTTTCCTGAATTGTCCCATCCCCTACCTATTTAAATGTCAGGAGGTTGTCCTTGATGTTCAGTAGTTTCAGGAGGGGATGGTCCGTGTGGTACCCGTAATGATCATCCATTCTTATTTCCCTGCGTTGATATTCAAACAAGAAAAACAAAACTACAATTTAGATTAGTAAAGCTAAAACTAAGAAGAATAAAAAATTCTATGTAACTAAGAATTCCCAAATAACACCACTCCCCGGAAGTGGCGCCATTTTGATTTTTACGTAATCAAGACACAACTTCCAATGCAAGTGTCAATGATCGTACAATAAGTTTAGTAACCCAACCAAGGGTTGAGATCGTTCCCAAGAAAGTGGTTTTGAGAACTAATAGAAAAATAAAATTTAGTTCTAACTAGTCGTAGCTAAAGACATTAACGAGTAAAAACATTATAAATTAAAGGGGGACACAAGAGTGCCAATTAATAATTAGGGGTTTGGTCACAAGTAAGGTAAAACAACAAAATAAACAGGGTTTTCTAAGTAATGAGAGGGGACCCATGAGATGTGATGGCAATACGGGTTAAGCTAGATTATTGGGTACATGCTTTCGGTAGAAGATTCATAGAGTAATTGTGACTAGGCTAGACTTTAAGGGGGATAAGCTTTGTCTCGAGCAACTTACCCCATTTCAAATGTGTTCCTCTCGGACACCCACTTGCCGTGTGAAGACCAACCTCCGCGTTAACCCACTCACTCTCTCGAGTGGAGTGTGTGGACATGGGACTAGGGTTCACTCTCTCGAGTGGAGTGTGTGGACATGGGACTAGGGTTCACTCTCTCGAGCTGAACCTCATGTCGACCCACACACACTGGCCATCAATTTAGTGGTCTTAGTTTTACGACCTCTCTCTCGAGCAAGCCTAGAAAACATAAATAAAATTGTATTTACAACTACAAATTCATTAAATTAACCCACAACCACTAAACGAAATCACAATTAAACTACGATTAAACTATCAGCAAGCAAGACACAACAATTATCTTAACACATTTTCACTAAATCACACCCCAAGAATTGGGGTTTTTAGACACACATCAAGAGATATAAATTTATACTTAAATGAGCTTGAATTCAGATGTGTATGAATATTTAAGTTTTGTTATAGGCCAAGAATGAAGAATCCAGAAGACCCAAGTCCAAATCTTGTGAGATGAAACCCTCCTTTTCTTCAAGTCTTCAAAACCATCTCAAACTTAGAGAAAAATACCAAAAAGTACAATTCTATATGAAAATTATAATAATTGTTCCACAGTTAAAACTATAACTCTATCTAGTATTTATTGTTGTCACAGATTTGTGATGCGTCAGGTTATTCGGCGAAGTTAGTTGGGATCGCCGAGCGTGTTGGCTATCTTCCCTTTAGCCTGGTTTACCACCCTTCTTCTTCGTCCTCAATGTTTTATCGTTCTGGGGCGTTCGGTGATAGGGGACTGCCTCGCCGATTTGTTCGGCGATTCGCCGACTTCCTCTTTTCATCGTAATTTTGACTTCTAGTATCTTCGTGTTGTGGATCCTTTAGGCGACTTTGTACTGCTTCGGGGAACTATTTCGCGACACGCTGACTACTTCTTTCACCGTCGATTTGATCCTTACTTCAGTGCACTGGAACAAAAGGCGAGGATGTGCCTATTGGCGATGCGCTGAGTGTGTTCGGTGATCCTTAAGCCTTCACTTCTTCGTTCTTTTGGCCTTTTTGCTCCTTTTTGCCAAGTAGTGTCTATGCTTTGCCTCAAACTTAAAATACCAGAAACTTAAGGTTATTCATCAGTAATTGAGACAAAACAATCATTTGAGGACACTAATTACATCAAAATATAGCCCTAAATGAGTCCAATTTGTGGACTCATCAGTAGACACTTCATTTTGGTTAAACCTAGGGGGAATATGCATAATAATATGTAAAGGTGCATATGAGAACTATACTTTCAATAAACACCATTGATACATCATAGTCATGTTTATGCATGGAGTGTGTGTGTGTAATTTTCCTTCCAGTGACACAATCAATGACATTATCATCCTAGACACTTACACACAATATTCATAGGCTCTTCAACTTCCAAGTAAATCATGAGTTCACACACAATCTTGTCAACATGCACAAACCTTCACAATATGCCCTTCAGTGATATGAACCAACTCATCCCAAGAATATAGAAATAGCACATTATATAAAGGAATACCATGATCCAACAACTCATAAATATGTTAATCACATCATGATTTGCACTTTATACTTCAAGTATTCATCAACATGCATATAATACCATGATCAAGTCAATTCATGTTTAGAAACATTACCCTAAGTCAATTTATGTCTAGGTGATCTAATCTAAGGCATTACATGAATAAACTCATAATTTTTGGAGGATCACACTCAAACCCTCAATTTGTCTCTTTCATGACACAACTCTATCCTATATCAATTCACCTTAGAAACATTAGGCTAAGCAAGTATTCATGTAGAATTATACTAATGTAACGACCCTAAAAACAAACTAGTGAAACTAGAGCCTAATGTATGTGAGTTTGAGTTTGGTGTGAGTGTGTCTTGAATTTTGAAGTGGTTTAAGGTTGTCCCGAGCCATGGTTGAGGTGTTTAGAGGTTTGACGTCAAGGTACGACCCCCCCACCCCAATGAGCACCCTAAGGGTCCTTAAGGAGGAACATAAGTCTAAACCCCAAGATACTAAGGAAACCATGGGGATACCCGAAATGGGATGACCTACGGAAAAGGTCCACTCCCCGTAGGTCCATCCACTCCCCGTGGATGACCTTCGTAGGTCATGGCAAGCTAAAGCAATCCACAACCTCAGTTGACGGAGGGATAGTATGGTCCGTTACCCCATCCATAGACCGTGGATGGGGGTCTCGTGAACCATGTCTGCAATCTGTCAAGAGGCACGGCCAAATGATGGGTGAACTGGTAAATTCACTATTTTCTTAGTTAAGTGTTTGGATGGTTATTTTGTGTTTATTAACATATTTTAAGAGTATTAAAACATTAAAATGCTATTTTATCTTTCATTATTTCAAAACCCCAAATCAAAACCCTTCCCTCCCAAAAAGTCTTCTCTCTAGAAACTCCATTAGAGATCAAGGTCAAGATCAAGCTAGGGTTGGGGATTTCAAGGTGTTTCTTCTTCAATATTCATGGGGAATCAATAGCAAGGTATGGTAGTCTTGATCCTTATCTAAATTTTCATTCAAGGAGCCAAATCAAACGTGATTCCAAAGTATGAATAATCTAGGATTTCACTCAATCTCATGGTTTCTTGTATCAAACATTTGCAAATGGTTTCTAATGACAAATTATGATTGTATTGATGTTTAATTGATGATTTATTATGAAAATAGTCTATGAACCCATGAATTTTCTCCACTCCTAAATTGTACCTTTTGAACTGGGTCTGATGATCATGAATGAATGTTGATGGATTATGCGTAAATTGATTTAAATTGTTGAATTGAACCACTATTCATGCCTAATTATATTAGTTAAAGGTTTTTTGGTGACTTACGATCATGGCCTTGAAAAGGGCTAGTGATGACCAAATTTCATGTTGAGTTAAAATTATGCTTGAACTATTGATCAACTTGAAAGGTGGAGGTGTTTACTTACTTTGTATATTGATCCACTTGAAAGGTGTAGGTTTTTACTTATTATGTACAATGTGATCATGGCCTTGAAGTCATAGTGCAAGTAATTGAAGTATTATCATGATGTTGTATATATGAATGTGATGTGAAGGATATGAATGGGATTTCAATGATAGAATGATGATGTTGTCTAGAATGTAAATTTATTATTATTGAAACGCTATTTCTCAATTTGACACTCATGAATGAATGAATGGTTAATGTATGAATATGATTAGAATTATATGTGTGATCCTTATGAATGAGTTATAATCATGTTTAGAAGGCAATTGTAGGAATGATGAGGCTATATGTGAAAGGCTATTGTTACATACTCACACACACTCATGAATGACTAATGAATGAAGTTCTATGATAATGTTAATGAATGTTGAGTCTATTGAAAGGCTATTCTCAATTGTACTCTAATGTAGGAAATGACTTGTTGTGAAAGGACTTTCTCACGATAAGGGGATTCTTAGGTGAAAGGATATTCTCATCTTTGAATCTATGAGCTTTCCAGTGAATGAAAGTTGGGATGGGATGGATACTCATCCGAGAGTTAAAGCGGAGTATCTAGTAACAATCCTTATATCCCATTTTAGTGAATGTTAGGTTTGGGATGGATGCTCAACTGTGAGTTGAGGTGGGGTGTCTAGTAGCAATCTATTATCCTATAATGAACTAATGTAATGTACTGTGTATGGAATAATGCCAAGCACTGAGTGGATATGAATTGGGATGGATGCTCATCCATGAGTTGAGGCGGGGTATCTAGTAGCAACCTCTTGAGATGGTTGCTCAACCTTCAGTTGAGAAGGGATATCTAGTAGAAATCTCCCTATCCCTTAAATATGTGCCCACATAGGTCTAGCTAGTGGATCCACTTAAGCTAAAGAACAATGGTCCTACCTAAGGCAAGTAGGAATCCCTTATTCGGTGAGAGTGACACCGGGATTCCATGAATTGCTCACATGGTCTATATCGGTTAAGGCTTACCCCCACAAAGAATTATAATGAACTATGGATTATTAAGAATGCACTACTTAATGTGGGTGGTGGTATGGGACGCCATCTATGCATTGCACAAGTAGGCTTTGAGAGGGATCATGGTGTGTTCCTTTGTGATGTTAAATGAAATGAATGGGTTTTATGATGATGCTAAGGAAGAATGTTGACTTATATGTTAATATGAAGAGGCATGCTATACTTGGATTGTATTATGAGTTGCTTCCTTGTTATGACTTGTTGAGTATGAATGTGCCTTGTCTATGGTAACTTCAAAGGAGTACTTAGTGTGAGTAGTAGTATGGGATGCTACTTGCACATTGCACAAGTATGACTTAGAGTTGTCTTAGATGTTGGTTTTAATGTGATGATGTGACTTATGTAATGCTTATGTCTCTTATATACTTTATTGTGTAAAGGTTGAAAGGTTGAATGGTAAGTTCACTTTTCCTGACCTTAAGGTGGTACTTTGGTGTGGATGGTGGTATGGGATGCTATCCATACATTGCTCAAAGTATAGCTTGAGGGGTACTTGAGGTGAAGGCTTAATGTGTAGGTAAAGGTTTATATGATGATTATGTTCTAATGTAGTTTAAATGACTTGTATATTGGTTGTGGCTGAATACTGCCTCTTATGTTTATGTTCATGAAGGTGTTTATCAAAATGGCATACATCATGACTATCAAAGAAAATGTGCATTTTAAGCATGTCTTTGCATGGATTCCATACTTAGTACATATAATGTGCTAACCCATATTTCTTCTTACTTTTGACCAAAGTGTAGGGTTTGGAGTTATCAGATGTCTTTACTTGGAAGATAGGTTTCTCATGATCTTGAAGATGAAGATTTGGTGAGTCATCACAGTTTCGAGGACAATACCCACTTTGTTTCTTTATGTCTTTTAGTTTATGTTAAAGCTTTTGTATGGGCTAAGTCCCAATGTTATATTCAAAGTATTAGATGGTTTGAGACATAGTGTGCAATGTTTAGAAAGTCTTTCGCTTGCTTTTTAATAAAAGTCTTTTCAATTGTAAAGGAAAGTTTTTAATTCTTCTCTATTTTCCTATGTTCTTTTGTTCAAGAATGCTATGAGGCTTGTATTAGACCCCTTCAGGGTCTAGTACACTGTGTTACGACTAGGGGGTACTCTCGGGTCGTGACAAACATGGTATCAGAGCAGATGATTTAGGAGTGGTCTTAGGTTGTCTCAAACCACATCTAGTAAAGCCTTATTCATAATAGGAAGTGTGGAACATTATGAATAGAAGGGTATTGGGTGTTAAGAAAGTTTCACTTCTTCATTCTTAGAGTCGTGCCATGGAGTTTAACTCTATAATGTCTTTCCCTTATTTCTTATGTGATGGTCTTTAGAGTATGACCACTTGAAAGAAGTATGTTAAAAGGATTGAGGGAGAGAAAAATGTTGGTTGTGATGCCAACTATGGCTATGTGACTTGATAGATTGAGATGATATATGGTGGTGTTGACTTTAGTAAGTATGGGTTTCTTTATGGTTATGTGTATTGTTGGTAGAATCCGACTTAGTCAAAAATGAGTTTTGAATTATGATGAAAGAGTTGATGAATGTGGTGTTTTTAGGGATGCCTAGGTGTGATGAGTATTGAGGTTTAGTGATATTTTTCTCCGACCTTAGAGTGGAAAGAAGTGGATTTTGAAAGAGCTAGTATAAGCATTCTCCTAAGTGGGGGATAATGTGCCTAGATGGTAAGGTCTTTGAGTGTCCTTGATGGTTTCTTGTAAGTTGTGAATGTCTTGATTGAGGTTCCTTTGTTATCTTCATGATTAGCCCTAGTTGGGTTTACTCCTAAGTGGGGGATAGTATGTTAAGTTGAGAGTTCTGATATCCTTACCTCTTTCTTTATGTGCCTATTCAAGCTGAAGACAAAGAGTTCCTTTTTGGCTTGTTTCATGTTTTGGGAGTCATGTGTGATATGTGTTTCCATGGTATCCTTATATTATGCATGTTCCAGTTGGATTCTTGTTTAGTTGAGAAAATGAGTTTTCATGATTTATTGTTCCTCATGTTGATGTGCATTTAGTTTGAGTTGTATATATGCTTCATGAGGTTAAATGTTGAACATACCTAAATGTGTTTTTATGAAGAAGTTGCATAATGTGATTTTATGAGAAAAAAATTGCAAAATGTGCTTAATGATGTTGTGATGAGCATGATGTGATTTGGAGAAGGAAGTTCCTCCAATGAAATGAAGAATGTGATGTTTTGATGCATAATGAGTTTGTAGATGTAGTTCCTACTTTCTTGTTGTGTTTTGAGTTTATTGATGTGGAGTTTATGTTTCCTCCTAGTTGCGTGCATTTGATTATGATGTTGCATGCTTGATGGGCTGCTAGTCTTGAGTCATTACCCCTTAATATGTTTAAAGTGTCATTCGAGGACAAATGTTCTTAGGGGTGGGGATAATGTAGCGACCCTAAAAATGAACTAGTGAAACTAGATCCTAACGTGTGTGTGTTTGAGTTGGGTGTGAGTGTGTCTTCAATTTTAAAGTGGTTTAAGCTTGTCCCGAGCCATGGTTGAGGTGTTTAGGGGTTAGACGTCAAGGTACGACCCCACAAGGACCACCTTAACGGTCCTTGAGGAGGACCCTAAGTCTAAACCCAAAGACCCCAAGGAAACCATGGGGATTCCCAAAATGGGTGACCACGGAAGGGGTCCATACCTCGTAGGTCCATCCACGCCCCATGGATGTCCTCCGTAGGTCATGCCCCCTAAAGCAAGCAACAACCTCGGTTGACGGAGGGACAGTACGGTTGGTGACCCCATCCACAGACCGTGGATGGGGGTCTAGTTAACCATGTCTGCAATCTATCAAGTGGCACGGCCAAGTGAATGGTGAAGTGGTAAATTTATCCTTTGCTTAGTTAAGTGTTTGGACGTTTATTTTGTGTTTATTAACATATTTTAAGATTATTAAAACATTACAATGCTATTTTATATTTCATTATTTCAAAACCCCAAATCAAAATCCTTCCCTCCAAAAAAGTCTTCTCTCTAGAAACTTCATTGGAGATCAAGGTCAAGATAAAGCTAGGGTTGGGGATTTCAAGGTGTTTCTTCTTAAATTTTGTGGGGAATCAATAGGATGGTATGGTATTCTTGATCCTTGTGTAACTTTTCATTAAAGGAGCCATACCAAAGGTCATTCCAAAGTATGAAAAATCTAGGGTTTCACTCAATCTCATGGGTTCTTTCATCAAACGTTTTCAAATGGTTTCTAATGACAAATTGTGATTGTGTTGATGTTTAATTGATGATTTATGATGAAAATACTCTATGAACCCATGAATTCTCTCAATTCCTAAATTGTACCTTTTGTAGTGGGTTTGATGATCATGAATGAATGTTGATAGATTGTGCCTAAATTGATTTAGATTGTTGAATTGAATCACTATTCATGCCTAATTATATTAGTTAAATGTTTTTTTGGTGACTTGTGATCATGGCCTTGAAAATGGCAAGTGATGTCCAAATTTCATGTTGAGTTAGAATTATGCTTGAACTATTGATCCAATTGAAAGGTGGAGGTGTTTACTTACTTTGTATATTGATCCACTTGAAAGGTGGAGGTGTTTACTTATTATGTACAATGTGATCATGGCCTTGAAGGCATAGTGCGAGTAATTAAAGTATTATCACGATGTTGTATATATGAATGTGACGTGAAGGATACGCATGGGATTTCAATGATAGAATGATGATCTTGTGTAAAATGTAAATGTGTTATTAATGAAAGTCTATTTCTCAATTTGACACTCATTAATGAATGAATGGTTAATTATGAATATGATTAGAATTATATGTGTGTGATCCTTATGAATAAGTTATAATATGTTTAGAAGGCAATTGTAGGATCGATGAGGCTATATGTGAAAGGCTATTGTTACATACTCACACACACTCATGAATGACTAATGAATGAAGTTCTATGATAATGTTAATGAATATTGAGTCTATTGAAAGGCTATGCTCAATTGTACTCTAATGAATGAAATGACTTGTTGTGTAAGGACTTTCTCACGATAAGGGGATTCTTAGGTGGAAGGCTATTCTCATCTTTGAATCTATGAGCTTTCCAATGAATGAATGTTGGGATGGGATGGATACTCATCCGGGAGTTGAGGTGGAGTATCTAGTAACAATACCTATATCCCATTTTAGTCGTTGGAATTGGGATGGATGCTCAACCGTGAGTTGAGGCTGGGTATCTAGTAGTAATCACTTATCCCATAATGAACTAATGTAATGTACTGCGTTGGGAATAATGTAATGTAGCTAGTCGATCTACTTAAGGTAAAGAACAATGGTCTTACCTTAGGTAAGTAGGAGTCCCTTATCCGGTGAGGGTGACACCGGGATTCCATGAATTGCTCAATGGTCTATGTCGGTTAAGGTTTACCCCCACAAAGAATGTTAATGAACTATGGCTTCTTAAGAATGCACTACTTGAGAGGGGTCATTGTGTGTTCCTTTATGATGTTAAATGAAATGAATGGGCTATTATGATGATGTTAATGAAGAATGTTGACTTATATGTTTAATGTGAAGATGCATACTATACTTGGATTGTATTATGAGTTACTTCCTTGTTATGACTTATTGAGTATGAATGTGCCTTGTCTATGGTAACTTCAAAGGAGTACTTAGTGTGAGTAGTATTATGGGATGCTACTTGCACATTGCACAAGTATGACTTAGAGTTGTCTTAGATATTGGTTTTAATGTGATGATGTGACTTATGTAATGTTTATGTCTCGTATATTTTTTATTGTGTAAAGGTGGAAAGGTTGGCTAGTAAGTTCACTTTTGGTGACCTTAAGGTGGTACTTTGGTGTGGATGGTGGCATGGGATGCTATCAATACATTGCAGAAAGTATAACTTGAGGGGTACTTGAGGTGAGGCTTAATGTGAAGGTAAAGGTTTATATGACGATTATTTTCTAATGTGGTTTAAATGACTTCATGAAGGTTTTTATCAAAATGGCATATAACATGACTATCAAAGAAAATGTATGTTTTAAACATTTATTTGCATGGATTCCATACTTAGTACATCTAATGTGGTAACCCATATTTGTTCTCCCCTTTTACCAAAGTATAGGGTTTAGAGATATTGGATGTCTTTACTTGGAAGATAGGTTTCTAAGGAGCTTAAAGATTAAGACTTGGTGAATCCTAACAGTTTCGAGGACAATACGCACTTTGTTCTTTTATGTATTTTAGTTTATGTAAAAGCTTTTGTATGGGCTAAGTCCCAATGTTGTATTCAAAGTTTTAGATGGTTTGAGACATAGTGTGCAATGTCTAGAAAATCTTCCGCTTGATTTTTAATAAAAGTCTTTTCGATTGTAAAGGAATTTTTTTAATTCTTCTATATTTTCCTATGTTCCTATGTTCAATAATGCTATGAGGCCTATATTAGACCCCTTTAGGGTCTAGTACGCTGTGTCACCACTAGGGGGTGCTCTCGTGTCGTGACAACTAACATCAAGTAACTACATCATAATTAAACACCTCAACCTTTCAAGTGGATCAACAAGTTTATACACAATCTTCACCAACATATACAACCCTATCAAATTGCCTTTCAAGCCTGGAGATATAGCATGATTCAACAAAATAATAAACATAAACATAATCAATTGTTAAGCATCCATGATCAATAAAGTCACATCTTAGTTCATAATTTGGGAAGAAAGGGTAATCATGGGTCCAAGGGAGATTTTCATCAAAATCCATAAATACTCCATTAATCCAATCATATAACACCATAATTAATCAAAATAAACCTTAATTAAACAATTGAATTTGTTTTGGAAGAACACCCATGGATAGATTTGAAAACCCTAGAATTGGGGGATTTGAAAACCTAGTTGAAGGGGCTTCTTGGTGATAGCTAACCAACAATTAAGAGCATCCATACCTTAGGTGTATAATCCTAGCCACTTCATATGAAAAATACCTCTTCTTGAAGCTCTAGCTTGATCCCTTCCTTTGTTCTTTAATGGAGTCTAGAGAGAAGATTTTGGGAGGGAAGAGTAGTTGGGATTTTTCATTTGGGGGCTTGGATTATGGTTTATTAATAGGTGTTTTGATGACATAAAATAGTTTATATAGGTCTATTAAATCAGTATAAAACGACCCTAGACTAAAATAATTAAATACCTAACTAATTCCCAAACCCCTAACTTAAACTAAAAATCTAAAATCTGGCACCACCTACGGATCCCCATCCACGGACCGTGGATGAGTTGACTGGGCGTGGTTTGGGTCCGTCGTGTGGACCTGGAGCTCAAATGTTGCAGGACAACTCAGGCCTGACCTACGCCCATGACCTACGGGGCGTACATTAATCTACTGGGCGTCAATTGGAACCGTGAACCAAGCTGTTTTGACAGCTTTTTGGGCAGTGTTGGAGTCCTCCTTAAGGACCCCTTGGGTGGTCCTTGGAAAGTCGTACCCGGACGTTTAACCCCTAAACACTTCATTCTAAGTACGGGAGTCATTTCTATGAGTTTTAACCCTCATAGAACACTCCAAAACTCCACTACAAGACTCTACAACACACTAGTTCAACTCACTAGTTTTCGGGCATTATAGTCGTATCTTGACGTTTATCCCCTAAATTCCTCAACCTTCACTCGGGAAACCATTTAATAACATTTAATCAAGTTTCCAACTTCAAACTCAAATGTGAGGCTCTACTTTCACCTATTAGATTCCGTCAAGCATTAGCTATGTCTTACTAGTGTTTACGGCGTGTTACATTTTTCAACTTCTTTTAAATATATACAAATATGAAAATTGGAAAATTTCTCTATTGCATTTTCTTATTTGTACTAGTGGTTTGAAAGTCAATGGAAAGAATGTTCATTTTGCCTATGTTATTATTATTGTGTACTTCTGTCTTTTTGGGTTATCTAATTATTATAAGAGATTGCTTTAGTGCTTCATATGCTGAAATGAGCTGAGTGATTTGTGCTTCGGAAAGCCTATGTGAATCACATAGCAAGAAGTGGTAATTCTCATTTCTACTTCACCCTTTATCTTGTTTTACTAGTTCATCTTAAGATGTTACAAAAGTTATTGGGACTGTAATCTTGTTTTCTCAGATTCTTCTTTATCTTCTTGATTTTGTTGGGATGTGTAACTCCTTATCTTTATATCTCTCTTTTTACAATAGGCAGTACCTGGTAGACAAGAAACAACGAGAGTCTTCAAAAATAAGGAATAACGAAACAAGAGCAATTGTTCTAGCTGGAACACTTACTACAAGACTCCGTAGACTTTAGAGGGAAGTTTAGCATATTTTGGAGTTCCAAGTGTCACCCACGAGGCCACCCATGCCCAGTGGTGAGACCCACGCCCCGTAGGTGGACAGTGTCCACAGGCAGGACCCACACCCCGTGGATGGGTCCAAGCCCCAAAGTTCATACCCTATAACCCAAACGACGCCTAACCAGTATGGGTCGTAGGTCCACCTACACCTCGTGGTCGGGGTCTCGTAGATGGGGCAGTGAGGTAGTTAGTTGGGGGCTTAATGGAACTTTCTGGTTTTAATTAGGATTAAGATGTGTCATTTTACCCTAATCTAGAACACCTATATAAAGATTTTAGATCCCTAAATTAAGTGAATTAAGTCATTCTCTCAACTCACAAAAAAGAGACCCAATTCTCTCTCTAGAAAGAAGAAGGAGAGGAAGAAGATGGTTCAAGTTAGGTCGAATCGTCCAATCTCCAAGATTTTGAGTGCATTTTGACTAAGGTATGATAGCTCTTAATACATGAACTTCTTCCATTAATGGAGTTCCCAAGTTTTCCCCAATTGTGAATATCAAATCCCCAATTCAAGTTATGGTTCCTTCCAGTATTGTTTGTTATGTTGATTATGGATCCAATTGAGTGGATATTGATCTTTTATTATTGAATTAGTAGTGAATCATCTTATTATGATGAAATTACATGTTTTCTATGCCTAACCCTAGTCTAGTTGATGAAATTGAGGTAATGTGGGTTTATGCCTTGTAAATGTATATTAAGGATTTAGAGACAATCTTCATGGATTGATGATATGTATAATAATTTTTTTGAGAATAAAAACATTTAGACATGAATTGAATTAGAAAAAAGTATATATGATGGATCATGATTAGTAATATTTGAGATTGAGCCATTATGGTGATATATGATTAGAATTGTTTAAGAATGAAGCATGTGATTAGAAAGTCTTGACATCTAGGCATATGTGATGATTGTAAGAAATAAAGATTTGAGAGTAAGGCTTCTAGTTATGAATGATGAATACTAGGGCTTTGAGAGTAAAACTAAAAATGATGAATTATGTATGTTAAGGCTTTGAGAGTAAAGCTTATATGATAATGGTAGACTAGTAGTTATAATTGTTTCGGAAGGACATTACCCGCATAATCTACCTTATGTATGTTTAAATGTATGAATGTTAAAGGCTTTCTCACATTGAGTGATTCTAAGTTGAAAGGTTTGCTCACCTAAAATGAATCAAAGTATGTAATTATGATAGATTCAAGTTATGATATAGTATCCCTTCATGAATAGCTTGTCTTGGTAAGACAAAGCCATGCATGTTAGCATGAGTAGTAGATCTCATGGATAGTCTTGTATTGAGCAATCGTACCCTTCCTAAGGTTAGCTTAAACTAGCATATTAGAATGCTTGCATGATAGCATGACTTGGTAAGTCTAAATCATTTCATTGGTATCTTGGATTGAGCAATAGTACCCTTCCTTGAGTATCTTGGACTTGCATGAGAGTGTTCTTTCCATGATAGCTTGGTCTAGTATGAGAGGTTCTTTTCCTTTGCAGCCTTGAATTGGTAAATTTTAACCATTCGTGCGTAATGTTGTATAGTACTAAGTAAAGAAGTACTTTCCATGAATAGTAGATATAGCTAAATAGGGACAAGTCTCTAACCCAAGTAGCACGTTTATGATGAATTAAAGTTACTTCAACGAAGTATCATAAGTATGTTTTTAATATGAGATTTGCTTATATGATGTACTCTTAGCTTGGATTGTTGCTATAGTTGCCTTCCTTGATATGTTTTTCTAAAGGTGAATGTTCCCTTGTCTATGAGAAGTAAGCTAAGGAAGAGATCAAAAGATGATTAATATGTATGATGGCCTAAAGTGGTGCTTAGCATGGGTGAGATTATGGGGTCTTATATATGCATTACACAAGTATGCTTTGAGGTTACTTATGAAGTGTTACTCTTAAGCTCTTATGATGTTATGCTAGCTATCACATTTAGTACATTTTGTACTAACGCATACTTTTGCCTAGATTCTTATCAAATTTAGGGTCCGATGATGTTGATTTCCATCCCCATGGAAAGGTTCCTAGTAGATCAAGGATTGAAGACTTGGTGAGCCCTCATAGCCTCGAGGACGTGATCGCCTTTTCTTTATGTCCTTTACATTTATGTTAGAACATTTGTATGTGCTGCGTCCCAAAGAAATCTATGGTTTTAGATGGTTTGAGACAAGTGTTATAGACTTCCGCTCATTTTTAAAAGAATTTGATTGTATGAAAAAATGTTTTAAATTTTCGTACAATTTTCTATTTCTTTATGTTATGATATGCTAAGTGTCCTGTATGAGACCTTCCAGGGCCTTGTACGCCTTGTTACATTTAGGGGGTACCCATGGGTCGTGACAAACTTGGTATTAGAGCACAAGGTTTAAAATGGTTCTAGGGTTGTCTCAAAACCACGTCTAATAGAGTCTTGTTCATAAATGTTAAGCACACTACATTTATTAATAGAATGGTATTAGATTATTAGGAAATCTCGCTTCTTCATTCTCTAAGTCGTGCCATAGAGTTTAACTCTATAAGGTCTTTCTCTTAATCCTTACCCGATGGTTTACAGGATATGACAACTACATGGGATAATGCTAGAAAGAATGAGGAAGACATGGAGAATCAAGAAGCTCCCCCACAAGCTCCATAAGCTCCGATTGACCCTTTGGAGAAGAATGTGAATACTGTGTATGCTAGGTCGGCTTTTCAAATGTTAGCTCAAGCCATAAAGGCACAAGTTAATAGAAAGGTGGTAGCCCCTGTGAACCCTTATGTGAATACGGTGGCTTCAAGAGTGAGGGACTTTACAAGGGTGAACCCTCTCGAGTTTTATGGTTCAACGATGGAGGAGGATCCCCAAGAGTTTATAGATGAGGTCCATAAGGTGTTCGATATTATGGGAGTTACTCTGGTAAAAAAGGTGGAATTGGATGCTTACCAACTTAATGGAGTTGCTCAAGTTTTGTTTAATTAATGGAAAGAAGCAATAACGGTGGAGATGGGTCCCATCAAATGGGATAGGTTCAAAAATACTTTTCTTGATAGGTGTTTCCCTTTAGAGATGAGAGAGGCTAAGGTGCTTGAATTCATTAACCTTAGGCAAGGTAGTATGTGTCTTAAGGAATATGCCTTGAGGTTTACCCAACTATGTAAGTATGCTAATTCTATTGTGGCGAACCGTAGAACTAAAATGAGTAAGTTTGTGTCGGGAGTGTCCGATTTAGTGGTGAAATAATGTCGTACGGCTATGCTTGTTCATGATATGGATATTGCTCGTCTAATGATTTAGGCCCAAAAAATTGAGGAGGAAAAGATAAAAGGGAGATCTAAGGAGAAAAAAAGGTCTAGGATTGATGATGATAAGTCCTTTATTCATGGGTCCGATTGACATGGTCGTTCTAGGAAGCGACAAAAGTTTTTCGGACAAGGTTCTTCCAATGCTCCTAGGTATAATGAAGAGAGGGTGTCTAGCCCTAAGCCACAAGGAATTAGTAATGAATCCCTATGGCCTCTTTGTGCTAGGTAAGGAAAGATACATGAGGGTAGATGTTTAGACGGCTTGGATGGTTGCTTTAATTGTGGTGAAAGTGGTCACAAGATGAGGGATTGTCCTAAGGAAAAGGCTATATGGAGAGAAAATGCTCCTAAGAGAAACTAATTTTATGCACTTCAAGCTAGAGATGAAGAAGAGTGTTCTCCAAATGTGGATCCCGATAGGTTGATAGCTTCTTAAATGATTGTTTATGTTTTGTTAGATTTTGATGACATTTTTGTGATTGTTTTGGTTGCACTCCTATGATGCTCCTGTGTGGTTGTAGAACCCGTATAGTCAAATTGTTAGTTCACAAATGAGCCTATCGGAGAGTGGAAGAGGGAAAGTCTATGTCCTAAGTTTGGGTTATGTCTTATCTTGACGATGACTTTGAGGGTTGCATGTACCACCAAGTTAAGGTGAGAGGGAAGACTCCTAGTTTTGACCAACTTCAAAGAGTTAGTTACTTGTTAAGATTGACCTTAGGTCAGATTAGCACCAAATGAGGATGAAACATAATGATGTCCTGAAAATGGATTTTAGTACCCGGCATGGTCATTATGAGTGGAGGTAATATTGTTTAGTTAGTAGACTCTACCAAGGGTAGTGTTATGGTTAAGATGGTTTCGGATCGTCTTATGTGTTAAAAGTGAAAGTTAAGCAATGTCTTCATCCGACTTTAGTAGAATTGAAAGAAGAGGTGCTTAGAAAGTTCGTTGAGGCTTCCTCCCCAAGGGGAAGATGGTGTGCCTCAATAGCAAGGTCCTTATGTGATCCTAGTGTGAATGATTTGGGCTTACTTAATATATCTTATGAGTTTAGTAAAAAAGGAAAGCATAGTCCCCAGTTTTTAGGCCCATGAGAAAACCTTGAAACATGTGGTTAGGGTGCCTATGAGTTAGCTTTGCCTGTAAGTCGGCACCGGTGCATCCGGTTTTCCATATCTCTAAGAAGAAAATAGTATGTTCGAGATCTGACACCCTAGTTCCCTTAGAAGGTTTGGGAATAGATGAATGATTTCCTAAGAGGAAGAATTCCTTATTGTTAGCTCCTTTTTTAGAAAGTCATGTGTGATTTATGTGTCAACATGATTTCTTTATAAGCATGCTCAACAAAAAGCTTAACTCTTGAAAGACGTGACTTATGTGAATAGTTTTCCTCATGTTGTAGTGCATTGAGTAGAGTTGCCTATAGACTTAATGAGATGAGTTGATGAACATGTTTAGATATGCTTTTTGAGATTGAATTACGTATCAGCTCCATGAGATTGTGTTGTGCATGATTTAGCCCGGAGATGGTAGTTCCTCCTTGAACATGAGTACATATAAAATTTCATGCATTTTGGGGCGTTAGATGTAGTTCCTACTCCCTTGTGTTGTATTTAAGTATGCTTAGCATGGAGATGAAGATCCTCCTTTTGTTATGTGCATTTAGATGAGTTGCATGCATGATGGGATGCTAGTCTAGAGTCGTAATCTTAAGGAGTGCCTAGAATGGCATTCGAGGATGAATGGTCCCAAGGGGGAGATATTGTAACACGCCGTAGCCTTCAGAGAGAAGTTTAGCATATTTTGGAGTTCCAAGTGTCACCCACGAGGCCACCCACGCCCTATGGTGAGACCCACACCCCGTAGGTGTGCAGCATGGGTGAACTCCTCTCAAATATGCCTAAGGCAGTGTCCACGAGGAGGACCCACACCCCGTGGATAGGTCCACGCCACGTGGATGGGGTCGTAGGTCCAAGCCCTAAAGTTCATACCCTCAGAACCCAAACCACGCCCAACTAGTACGGGCCATAGGTCCACCTATGCCCCGTAGTCTAGGTATCGTGGGTGGGGTAGTGTGGTAGTTAGTCGGGGGCTTAATGGATCTTTCTAGTTTAAGTTAGGATTAAGTGGTGTCGTTTTACTCTTATCTAGATCACCTCTATAAAGACTTTTGATCCCTAAATTAAGTGAATTAAGTGATTCTCTCAACTCAACAAAAAGAAACCCAATTCTCTTCCAAATATTCTCTCTCTAGAAAGAAGAGGACGAAGAAAAAGGAAGAAGAGGATCAAGATAGGTCGTGTCCTCCAATCTCCAAGATTTTGAGTGAATTCTGACAAATTTATGATAGCTCTTCATCCATGGAGATCTTCCATCCACGGAGTTCCCTAGTTTTCCCCAATTGTGAAGATGAAATCCCGAATTCAAGTTAGGATTCCTTCCATTATTGTGGATTATGCTGATTATGGATCAAATTGAGTGGATATTGATTTTTTATGATTGAATTAGTAGTGAATCATGTTATTATGATGAAATTACATGTTTTCTATGCCTAACCCTATTCTAGTTGATGAAATTGAAGTAATGTGGGTTTATGCCTTGTAAATGTATATTGAGGATTTAGATATAATCTTCTAGGATTGATGATATGTATAATTATTTTTTTGAGAGTAAAAACATTTAGACATGAATTGAATTAGAATAAAGTATATATGATGGATCATAAGTAGTAATGCTTGAGATTGAACCTTTATGGTGATATATGATTAGAATTGTTTAAGAATGAAGCATGTGATTAGAAAGTCTTGACATCTAGGCATATGTGATGATTGTAAGAAGTAAAGCTTTGAGAGTAAGGCTTGTAGTTATGAATGCTGAATACTAGGGATTTGAGAGTAAAACTAATATGATGAATTATGTATGTTAAGACTTTGAGAGTAAAGCTTATATGATAATGGTAGACTAGTAGATATAATTGTTTTGGAAGGACTTTACCCGTATAATCTACCTTATGTATGTTTAAATGTATGAATGTTAAAGGCTTTCTCACATTGAGTGATTCTAAGTTGAAAGGTTTACTCACCTAAAATGAATCAAACTATGTAATTATGATAGCTTGAAGTTATGATATAGTATCCCTTCATGAATAGCTTGTCTTGGTAAGACAAAGTCATGCATGTTAGAATGAGTAGTAGATCTCATGGATAGTCTTGTATTGAGCAATCGTACCCTTCCTAAGGTTAGCTTAAACTAGCATATTAGAATGCTTGCATGATAGCATGACTTGGTAAGTCTAAATCATTTCATTGGTATCTTGGATTGAGCAATAGTACCCTTCCTTGAGTAGCTTGGACTTGCATGAGGGTATGCTTTCCATGATAGCTTGATCTAGCATTAGAGGTGCTTTTCCGTGATAGCCTTGAATTTTTAAATCTTAACCATTCATGAGTAATGTTGTATTATACTACATAAAGAAGTACTTTCCATGAATAGTAGATATAGCAAAAAAGGGACAAGTCCCTAACCCTAGTAGCTTGTTTATGATGAATCAAGGTTACTTCAAGGAAGTATCATAAGTATGTTTTTAATATGAGATTTACTTATATGATGTACCCTTAGCTTGGATTGTTTCTATAGCTGCCTTCCTTGAAATGTTTGACTAAAGGTGAATGTTCCCTTGTCTATGAGAAATAAGCTAAGGATGAGATCAAAAGATGATGAATATGTATGATGGCCTAAAGTGGTACTTACCATGGGTGAGATTATGGGGTCTTATCTATGCATTGCACAAGTATGCTTTGAGGTTACTTATGAAGTGTTACTCTTATGCTATGAAGATCGAAGTATAGACTATGTTTATGAATATGTTGTATCTCATATGTGTATGGATTATGTCTTATGTTGACGAATGATTATATTATGTCTATGTTGGTGATTATTCATATGACTATGTTGTTATGCTCTTATGATGTTATGCTAGCTATCATATTTATTACATTTTGGACTAACGCATAATTTTGCCTACATTCTTATCAAATGTAGGGTCCGACGATATTGAGTTCCATCCCCGTGACTAGGTTCCTAGTAGAGCAAGGATCGAAGACTTGGTGAGTCCTTATAGCCTCGAGGACGTGATCACCTTTCCTTTATATAGTTTACTTTTATGTTAGAAGTTTTGTATGGGCTGCATCCCAAAGACATTTATGGTTTTAGAAGGTTTGAGACAAGTGTTCTAGACTTCCGCTCATTTTTAAAATGCTTTCATTGTATGGAAAAAAAATTTAAATTTCCGTACCATTTTCTATTACTTTATATTATAATATGCTAAGGGGCTTGTATTAGACCTCCCGTGGTCTTGTACACCTCGTTACATCTAGGGGGTATCCGTGGGTCGTGACAGTTACATCTTTGGCGAATCAAAAGAAGTTGTTGCTAGCTAGAAGAATAACTTATCTAATGACCGAAAAGTGTCAGCGTCTAACATATGAAATAGAAGAACAAGATATGCTAGAATCACACAATCCAAATGCAGGAGTCCGTATACATGCTAACTCAACTTACAATGTAGTGCAACAAGTAGAAGAACAACTTCAATTGAATTCTACTGCTCTTGAAGTAAATGAACAATGCGAAGAACAAGGCAAGGACATCCATATTTTATTTATAATATTACTTTTCTTTTCCAATTATAAAATCAAATTACAATACTTATTTGGAAAGGTTATCTTTATTTTTGTATTATTGTAGACTCTTCAACTAAAAGAACATATTTATCTTTGTCTCCCCGTCCTACCGGGGTCCGCCTCTTATTCCACATTCCTATACTAATCTAATTTGGATTAAGATTCCAAAATCTCTCAATATATCATGATTACCCTCTATCGTCCAGTCCATGGCCCGGTCTTTATTTTGAAAAAGTCTTGCAAGAGACTTTTAAATAGTTCTTTTCGGTCTTTCAGGTCCGCTTGCCATATCAGGTGACGCGGAGAAAGCAGCTAAGAGCAAGAAGAAGTTGGTTTGTAATCAACACTATGGGGGTGCTTGAGATAACCATGTCGAAGAGATAAGGATAGGCTAAGCGTGTCCAGTGCACTACGAACAAAGAACGGAATAGAAGGGGCCTAACCAGTCCTTCCTTGCTCCCGTTGAGGGATAGAACTAATTATTTGACTGTTGGCGGGTCTCTTTGTAGCCTCCCAAGCGCCGAGGGGCTAACCGTCATATTCTCAATCGGCTTTGCCTCGCTGCATACTTTCTTTTAGTATTCCTTACAGCTATTCTCCAATCATAAGAGGTCAAACAAAGATGTTATGTGTATATTGAAGGCATGATTGTAAATTGATTGTACTGAATAAAGCTGGTCATCCAGTTGGTCCTAGTAATGATGTTGTTATAGAGTTGAGCATCTTCCTCGGTACACTTGCTAGGAATGCGACCCTTTGTCCTCTTGATATAGAAAATTTGAAGTTGGTCCTAATAATGATATTGTGATAGAGTTGAGCATCTTCCTCGGTACACTTGATAGGAATGCGACCCTTTGTCTTCTTGATATAGAAAATTGGAAGCTGCTTGACACAAAAAAAGGATTTGTGGGATTATACCAAGGTTTGAAGTTTCCAATTCTCTTTAGGAGGAAACACAGTACCAAATGCTTCGCAATCCTTGGTAGAGCTTATTTATGATTTCGTGTTGAACCAGGTAAACTAACAAATAGGTGGTATTTCCAGAGATGTTAAACAAAAGTTTTCTGCTCGCATCTCGCTCACTTTTACTTTTTCGTTATTTTGTAATCCCCAAGATATTTAACATTTATTGCACTAACTCATTGTCCAAATTTTCACGAGAATATGATATTCCAGAAATTTGAAATAGATGGACTTTAAAAACAATTCAAGAAGCTTGGAGAAGGCATAAAGTTGATTTGAAAACACACCACTTTGATGCCTACGCTAATCAAATTCGGATGGAAAAAAAGGCCTGATGATGTTCCAACATCTCAATTTAAGGAACTTCTTAAATATTAGAGCTCAGAAAAATTTCAGGTAAGTTTTACTAGTTAGTAATAAGAAATAAAAGCTATTTGACTTAACGATCTTAGGAAAAGATAAAAAAATCTCCTTCATTATAGTATTTCTTGGGTTAACGGTGAAAACTTATAAGTTTGGTGGATCTTGACACCTATGAGTTTTCCTAGAAAACTTAAGAAGGTCAAATTTCTTTACAATTTTATTCTTGATCTGGACTATCACTATGTATGTGGGATATGCATATTAGCTAATCTTTCCTTTTTCAATAATCTTCTTTTGTACAGCTAGCCACAAGATAAACATGTGTTTAGGGAGAGAAACAATAGTCCACATTTATTCATTTATCTTCCACCGTCCATGTTATTCTAATAACTTATTATAACTCCTACTAATAGAGTATTTATCATTGGGTGTTAGATTATATCTGTCATGAGTGTACCAGTTTAACATATTCTCTTTTCTTTGTAGCAAATGTCAAAAATCAATAGTGAGAATTGGAAAAAGTTAAAGAATACACGTACTGTTGGCAAGAAAAGTTTTGCTTTAGTTCGGAATGATTTCGTATGAGCTTCTGCGTAGCATTGAATAAAAACATGTCGCATTTTAAAGAAGATTTTTGATATCCACTTTTAATGTTTCCAGGAAAAAGAGAGGGAAACTAATTATACTCCATCACTTAAGAAATTTTTTGTGGTTACAAGAAAAAAAGTTCAATCGATCGTACAAAGATACAGATGAAGTGACAACTAATAAAATTGTGAGATTTTAATGTAATTTTTATTTTGTTTGATTTGAATTTGTTTTTTCATATTTACTCTTTATATGTGTACTTAAATTCTCTTGTTTTTTTATAAGAAAACTACATTATAGGCTGAGATGGAGAATATTGAAATGCAACAAAATGAAGATGGTATTGAGACAATTGATGCATTTGCTTCTGTCATGGGATCAGAACATCCGGGACATTTGAGAGTATATGGAATAGGGGTTACAAAAACTACTTTGAAAGGGAAAGTGGGACATTTCAAAGTGTCGTCAAATGCAACAAATGACCTCGTGAAAAAAGATGGAAGAAAGAATGCTGAGAATAGAGGAAAAAATTGAAGAACAGAACGAACAATTTGACGAAAAAAAGACCATGATGAGACAAGAAATTGTAGAAGATGTCATAATAAAACCTCAACGTTCAGGCCTACCAATTGATGTTAATGTTCTAGCAACATTACTTGATGTTTCGTCAAAACGAGAAACAAATATTCAGCCAATCCATCGTTCATCTACTAGTAGCAACAATCAAGGTCAGAATCCTCCTCTTCCTTTTTCATTTTCTTCTAGTACTGCTTTTGCAGTTTCTTGTTTTGCTTCATCTTCATCTACTGTCGAAATGGTAATCTGCTTCTACTTATTTTTATCTTGTGCTACTACATTTGCAATCTTCTTGTATTATTGCTGGTGCAACTGCGATCATCTTCTAATATTTATCGAAGTTGATTTTATCGAAATTAGTGTTACTGTTGTTTGCATAGTTTAGGACTATTGAACTAAACTTAAAACATCAATTGACTAAGAAGGTTTTAAAAGGTGTGCTTAAGATCTGGGTTGATTTTAGGTGTCGTTGATTTCTTGTAAAAATATATACTGACCTGAGTTGCTAAATTTACAAAATATGTGCACTTTTTTCTTCTTAATAAAGTTCTCATAGTTGAAAGCCTATTCATTGTTTATGAAAAAGGTGGTTCATCATTTAATTTCGATGTATAATGACCGACTTTGTTCTTGTCGTATTGCCTCTTAATCTAGCCCCTATTTGTTACTTTGTGTCTTATGTATAACTGTTCTATTTTTATCAACAAATATCATGTTTTTGAGTGCGTAATCTTTCTAGTTCTGATTCTGAGGATTGGAATTTGTGATTTTTTGACATTCAATATCTTTCGTCCTTTGGTGGTGAGATCTTGAAAACTGTGGTAATGGACTGGGTTGTCTTGTTCAAGTGCAATGCTTGTAATATAGTCAGCTATGACTTAATTGTTCCCTCTCCACTTATTCACCTGGTGATAATTCTTCTAAGTGTTTATTGGCTGCTAAACTGTCCTCATCCGTGTACACTGTTATAGCTATATTTTTGTGAGTTGTTTCCTGATAGGCATGAATCATTCTCATGAATAGTTAGAGCTTCTACCTCTATGTTAGTATTATCACTTAGGGTCTTGGTTTCTTGTGAGTTATTTTCATCATTGCCCCTTTTATCTTTAATATCCTCGTTGTTCTTGAAAAGTTTCTCCTCCTTTGGTAAGTCCACATTATTGTAATTCTCTTCTCCCTTCCAAACTACAATATCAGTATCCCATGTTGTCCGTCCACTCTTGATTGTTTTCTAAATATGCTTTCAACCCATGGTTTAGATGTTTCATGAACTTTGTCTTTGGACTTGTCCCTTCCTTGCTTTTTCCCTGTGCTAGTGTTCGACTTTGTGATTGTTGATGATTGAACTTTGTCGGTTGTTTGTGCAGTTGTGATCCCTTTTGTATGTGCGTTTATTTGGTCTACTTCATTATTTAGAGCAGCAAATTGATTTTTTGTTTCCACTTTTTTTCCAACTGAGATTGTGTTTGTTTAGGCTTCCAAATTAATCATCTTTCAAACTAAGTCAGAAAGAAGTTTTCATTACTAAAAAGATTTACAAAGTAGCTTTGATTTTCTTTCTGAAAGTTGCATCTAAGGGTCAGGGTTAGCCAATTTATTTATTAAATTTTTCATGTGGAAAAACATTATCCCATTGTCACAACCCAGGGGTATCCCGCAGACGTAACATGACGCACTTGACCCCGAAGGGATCGCATACAAGCACTTAGCATATCATGAACATACGATAATAGAAAATACGGGAAAATTTAAAACTTTTACAATCGAAGTCATTTTTCATAAAATCAAGTGGATGTCATTCTATACTTTGTCTCAAACCATCTAATACACTTTAGATTGAACTCTTGGGACACAACCCATAGAATAGTCTCAAAACATGAAATAAAAGACATAAAGGAAATGGTTGGTTTGTCCTCAAAGCTATGAGGATTCACCGAGATCTTCAACTCCTTAGCTCCTTAGAAACCTAGCTTCAAGATAGCATTCAAGTCTCCAAACCCTACATTTGATTAGAATGTAGGCAATATGTGTTAGTACAAAATGTACTAAGTATGATAGCTAGCACAACACCATAAAAGCATCTCAAATGGTTAGTCAACACAAGACATAAGCATAAGATATAATAACATAGTAATAGCATAATCATCATACTCATAGCATACTCATCATATAATCATAAGTCAACATAAGACATAGTTAATGAGCATAGGAGACAAGTCATAATCATACTAAGCATAATTGACTTTTATTCATCAATACCATAATAGAACCATCCTCAAGTAACCTCCAAGACATTCAAGTGCAAAGCATGAATAGCATCCCATAATACCACTCAAGGCAAAGTATCCCTTTTTGGTCATCTTAATCATAGTCTATATTCATGGTCAACTCATAATCCTCTGTACCATAAGGGAACCATACTCCTAAGTAACCTCAAAGCACACTTGTGCAATGTATGAAAGGGATACCATACTACCCTTCACACTAAGCATAACCTTGAAGTCATCATAGTCATATTTACTCTACTTGGTCTCATTATTAGCTTACTTCATAAAGACAAGGGAACTATCACCTTAGTCAATCATATCATGTCAAGGAAGGCAACTATAGCACAATACTATATAAGCATATATCATATAAGAGCAAACATCTCATGAGTCACCTTAAGGCAAGTTTGTGCCATGCATGAACAAGACCCCATAATCCTACCCATGCTAAGCTAGACACTTAGGTTCATCATTCATGTTCATCATCTCTTAACATCATAAAGTTAAGGGTAATCACCTCTTAGTCATGCATGTATTGGAGAGTTATCTAGAACTACTATCCAAATTAATCATGCTCATGTTCATAAATGCAAGAGGGAGTCACCTCAAGGCATAAAGCTTTAGTTCATCATGAATGACAAGGTAAGTCACCTCAAGCCACACATATCATGGAATCATAAAGACAAGGGTATCACCTCCATGTTCATTATTAGAGGAATATAGTTATTCACCTCCATATTCATTTTAAGGTGATATAGATATTCACCTCCATATAAATTTTAATGTGTAATGTAGGTATTCGCCTCCACATCATCACATAAGGATCATAGGTAATCACCTCCATGACCAACATAAAGGCTAATGGGTAATCACCTCTTACCTTGGGAGTCACACATGTATAAAAGGTAATCACCTCACACTCTCCATAACTAACAAATTAGGAATACGGGAAGTAACCACACATTCCTATCATGTAAAGGTCATTTAGGGGAATCACCACAAGCCTCATCACATCTTAGAGTCCTAGGACTTAGATTCATTTTCGGTGAGAAAATCTTTCAACCTAGAATCATTCTATGTGAGAGAACCTTTCATGTCATATCATGTTCATACATAATGTCATGTCTAGAATTCTACATTAGACATGGATACTAGCATAACTCAAGTGATTCTATCACTTTGTGCACTTAAGCACTCATAATGTAGATTAGGTAGGTATAGGCCTTCTACCACAATTCTATACTTTAATCTTCTAATCTCACATATAGACTTTACTCTCAAAGCCTTAACATTCATAGTTCACCATATTGGATTTACCTTCAAACTCTAGTGATCAACATTCATTACTACAAGACTTATATTCAATCTTTACTTCTTGCAACCTTATTTCATACCTAGATTTCAAGGTATTCTAATCATACTCATCATTACTAGGTGATTCTACTCATAATTGATCATAAAGGTTCAATTCTAACTTTACATGCCAAGATTCATCATATACAATAGAGTCTACTTCAATTCATGATTATGAGTTCCTACCTTTGAACAATTACTACACATGATATTGATTTAGGAAGATCACTCATGAACCTTCAATTTAACCTCTAATGGCATAAACCCACAAAATATCACATTCATCAAATAGACTAGGGTTTACCATAGAAATCACTTGAATTCATCATAATATCACAATTCAATGTCAATACAATCATAATTAGGTATTTTCCACTAGATTGAAATCATACCTAAGCCCTACCCACAATGTAAGATCAACCCTAGCTATAATTGGGTTTTTGCCTTGATAGTTGGGGGAAAACTAAGGGGGATCTATGGGGGAAGAACCTATGGATTAATAAGATAAACATACCTCTTTTCGAAGCCCTAAACAAAGCTTTAGTCAATGGTGAATTTCGACCCTAGTTGCTGCCCTTTTTTCTTCTTCTTTGGAGAGTGTTTTGGGGTTCTTAGATGAATGAGTTAATGATTTAGTTTAGGGTCTTATTAGGTATTTATAGGTGGTTATTTAAATAATTAACCGACCTACCTAAGCCCTAACTAATTACTAACTTAACCCCTAAACACTTGATGTAAAACTAAAACATGGAATATGCCCATAACCTACTCCCCTCCACCCACAGACCGTGGGTGGATCTACTGGACTTCACCCACCCCAGTAGGTTAGGTTTGCAACTCAAAAAGTGCAGGCCACTGCAGGCCTTTACCCACGACCCCACCTACGAGGCATGGGTCCACCTACGGCCAGTAGGTGGCCAAACGTAGGTGACATTTTTTTGACAGCTTTTTTGGCTGTTATGACGTCCTCCTCAAGGACCCCTTGGGTGGTCCTTTGGCGGTCATACCTTGACGTCCTAATCCCTAAACCTCCATTCTAAGTACGAGAGTCATTTTTACGAGTTTTGATCCTCAAATCACAATCCAAACCTCTTACAAAAGGCACTAGAACCCACTAGTTCGACTTACGAATTTCTGGGATGTTACACCCATGTATGAGAGAAATAACCC
The DNA here is from genome assembly GCA_029582605.1 of Solanum gracilifrons. NCBI lineage: Eukaryota > Viridiplantae > Streptophyta > Magnoliopsida > Solanales > Solanaceae > Solanum > Solanum gracilifrons. Next base: position 10,211 of record JAJOOH010000579.1, on the reverse strand, counting down.
TTTGTATTTTTCTTTTTTAAAAAAAAGTTATGCGGTAGAATAGGTTATGTCCAAAAGGAGTGAAAATTAGGAGTTGTATGTCTTGTTCTCCGCTTTTATTTTTGAATTTCGTCTTTCATTAATTGTTGACCCTTTTAAAATTGTAGCTGAACAAAATGAGCAAAGCAGGGATGAAAGCAGTGAAGGCCTTACTTAAACAGAATTGGTTTAACTGTATCTACAAACATTCTAGGACTATTTTTACTTTTTGGCCTAATTTTTGTGAATTTAAATGAATGCTAACTCTTGAACATTTTAGGACTATTTTCATGTTTGGGCTTAATTTTTGTGTACATCAATATATGTTATCTCTTGAATTGTCAATCAATATCATGTGTTTTTATCTTTAATATATGGATGCTACTAGTTGAAGTACATATTGATTTAATATTTTCTGTCATTGTTTATAGTTTATTTCAAAAATAACTAATATACACAGTGGCTACAATAGCGTGCAATAACAATTAAAAAGCCTATTGCAATAGCTTAATGACACTATTGCAATAGTTTAGCAGAACCGTTGTAATAGCTTAGACCGAGATGTATAATAAAATTGTTGTGATAGATCTTTTGCAACAGTTCACAACTGTCGCAGCAATCGTAGAAAAGTATCCTCATAGACTAAAGAATAATTGTTGCTATAGACAGGTTTTTCCAACGGTTTGCAATTTGTTCCATAAAACCATTAATGTACACATATTGCAAAGGTCTTATATGCAACACACCATTTTATGTTGCCATAATGCAAATGCAACACTCTTTGAGTCTATGGCAATGATTGTTTTGGTGTTGCAACAAACTTATTTTCTAGTAGTAGGTATTTGACTCTTGTCCAATCATATCTTAAGAACATGGGGAGTCGCCTCTTGTTCAACTTTAAGTAATAAGGGTAATCGCCTCTTTATCCTACTTCATGGAATACGGGTAATCGTGTCATATCAAACTCATTTAGAGGTCATGGGTAATCGCCTCTAGCCTCATTAATATCTTAGTCCTTAGTCATTAGCATTAGATTCATTTTAGGTGAGCAACCTTTTCAACCCAGAATCATTCAATGTGAGAATCGTTCACATGCATAATCATAACAATTCATGAGGGAACTATCCCTTCCAAAACAATTACATTAATAGTCAACAATTGACAACATAAGCTTTACTCTTAAAGCCCTATATCTCATAGTCATTCAATATGCTCAATCTCAAGCAATTCAACATCATATACAGAGCATAATCTTCAATCCCAAAGAAATCTAATCATGAATCACCATATAGGCTTCAATTCTAATGTATCTCATAAATCCTAGATTGAATACATCTAAACCCACAAATTACCCTTTCATGGCATAAAATCCATATTACAACAATTTCATCATTCTAGACATGGGTACATATAATTTCATCCTAAATATATGTATTACTATCAATTCATTCATAAACAATCATAATCCACTAGTTGGATCAACATTCATCAATACCCATAACATTGGAAGAAACCCTAACTCAAATTGGGGATTTTATCTTCTCAATTGGAGAAAACTAGGGAACTCCATGGATGGAAAGCTATCATACCTTAATAACTAGGCCTACAAATTCCTGAGGAATCGAGACTTAACCTTGACTTTGGCTTTAAATCTTTTTTTTTCTACAATTTTCTAGAGAGAGAATTATTTGGAGAGGAAATCCAATTATTTTGGTGAGTTTGAGAGAATGAGCTAAGTTAGTGAATTTAGGGGTTAAAATGGCTTATATAGGGTGTTCTAGGCTTAGGCAAAACGATCTCACTTTGATTTAATTAAAATTGGAAAAGACCCAACTGCACCTTACATTAGCTAACAACAGCCACCGACGAACCCCAGTTGACGGGCCGTGGTCTGACCCACAGTCCGTCTTGCTGGACCGTGGTTGGGTTTACAAAGTCGTGGTCTTGGGCCTCTGAAATTTTACCAAGGTGTCCAACCCATGGATCTACCTACGGTTTGTGGTTCAACCAACGGTCCGTGATTGGCCTCTATGGGTGGCACCTGCAACTTCCCAAAATCTAATCCTTTTCCATTTTTCAGATACGCGGTATTACACCTTTGGGGTTCTATACAGCATGTTACATCTAGGGGGTACCCCTGGGTCGTGACATTAGGCAAGACAGACAACCTGTCAGAACCATCTAGAGTGACAAGGTCGCAACTAAATAAAAATCTTTAAAAGGAAAGTGTGGATTACATGCGAGTTTTCCTAAGGATTCCATACAATGATTCGTTGGAATCTAAGTTTCCCGTGAATTTTTCTACAAGAAGAATCTGTTGGTAAAACCTTCGCCGGTAATTATTTACTATGGATTTTAAAATCCCCTAGTAATGTACATAGGGATTTATATTTCGCCAGTAATTGCTTGAGAATTTTCTTGCAAAAATACTAAAAATATCCCATTTTTTTAAAAAAAAATTAACAAAAAATTAATTTTCTAGACAATATTAATTAGTATCTCCTAATTAATTATTGTTTTCATGAATCCCATTACACATAGACACCTATTCTTGGGTAACTGACATTTAATGTCATTGCCCATCTATTATATAATTGTACTACTTAATCCTAGCACACTATTTAAGCACTACTTAATCCTAGCTCACTACCCAATGCCCAACCCATATGTAGTTACTCTATTCCACCAATACTCTAACTAAGGGCATTATAAATGCTAAAGATCTTATGTCTTCCCCCGATGTGGTGAAGGATACCAATAATATTACACCAAATTTTGGTGTTTTCTCTAATTTGATTAATTTTTAAAGTTAAATTAAATAATTAATTGAGTATTTAAAGTACAATTTAGATATTCATAAATTACACAAAAATTATTATAAATTCATCCCATATTAATATAAGAATAAAATATAACTTAAAATATTGGGTAGAGTTCATGTGATTTAACTCTTCAAAATTGAAAACATAACAACTATTTATATATCTAAAATAAATCACTATCACCCAACATATCACGAAAATTTTATGCTTACACTTTCTATGAGATAATATCTATAACTAAGCATATTTAACGTAGACATATTTTAAGTTATACTTACAAATTTCATATAAATAATTAATTGGAAATATAAATATATTTGTAGGTTTAATATGCAAGGATGTTATAATAAATAATTAAAAGTATATCATATGAGGTATTTTTAAATTTATAATTTTAATTAAACTTTAAATAATTATATTTTAATATACTTAATTATATATTTGGAAGTAAATATCATTTAATAAGTTACTATAGAAAAATTATATATTTTTAGTGCTTGTAAAAAATAATATATCAATTGAATATACAAGTAAAAATTATTTATTTTTCATTTTATTTAATTGTAGACGGTAAAATTTGCGACAAAAAAATAATGCAACAATCGTGTTTATTGATTCGAAAGTGCGAGTGTTACAATCTATATTATTTCCATGTATCGTCTTTTCAGATATTATTCAAGGGCTCTTGAGCTTGATCTTGAATTTGTTCTTGAACTTGATATTAATCTGGACTTTATACTTGATTTCAAGGGCTTAGAGCTTGGTCTTGAATCTTGTAGTCTTGATCTTGATTTTGATTTATGGATATGATGAACTTGATATGGGCTTGAACTTGATGATCTTGATCTTGGATTCAAGGGCTTCGGAGCTTGTTCTTTAATCTTCGATGAATTTGAACTTTATCTTGATCTAGATTTTTAATTGAATTCAAGGGCTTTGAGCTTGTTCTTGAATTTGGTGGTCTTGATCTTGATCATTCTTGAACTTAAATACTTGAATTCTTGAACTTGTAACTTGTAGGGATAAGGGTCTGAAAAATACCCCAACTTTGGTCGAATTTGCTGTTGTGATACTAAACTTTTATGAGGACCTATTATCTCTATAGACTATTTAATACCATATTTTTTATCCCCTGAACTATTTAATAGTTTATTTTAAAGGTATATATGTGCCCACGTGGACATATTACTATTTATAATTTTACATTATTTTTTATGTTCACGTGGACAAATATATATGTTTAAAATACACTATTAAATAGTCTAGGGAGGTAATAGGTCATCATGAAAGTTTAGTCTCACAATAACAAATTCGACCAAAGTTAGGGTATTTTTCAGACCCTTAGCCCTAACTTGTAGAGATATATGCGGCTTTTGACCACGAGCTTTTTTCTAGTATCTTGTAGAATTACTTGTTTCTTTTTTGAATTATGAGGACCCATATTTATAGTTTTAGATTAGAGGGGTTGAGATTGGAACATGATTCCCTTCAGCCAATAAGATTTAAGTGACATGACATATGAGTGCTATGGAGCGGGATTTGATTAAATCCAAATTTATTAGATTTAACTAATTAATCCAATTATATTAATTCATAATATTTATTTGGACTAATATATTCATGAGTTAAATATAATGTGAATCATTTTATAAATTTATATTTCATAAATTTTAAATGATTACAAATACCTCATTCTTCAAGTCTTGTCGAGATATTTTATCCTTCGAAGATTAGGCTTGAAGTATTAACTTAATATATTAATTGAGATTAATAATAACACGGTGGTGTTCAAAAGTCAAGACATTATGCAACTTTGAAAGATCAAGAGTTATAATAATTATTATTATTATAATGACCATCACATGTGTTTTTTTTTGTAAAACAAAATTTTCATGTAAATGAACATTGGTTTGTGTCATAGTTTAAGAGACTCCAATGTCTAAAGGAAATCAGCCCAACAATTAATGTGAGGAAACGGACATTACAAATTTAATTAACTCCTTTTAGGAAATCGATTGTCTTTGTCCTAAATCAAGATGTACTCTTCAGCCGCTTCCCTTTTGTCCTTTTATAATGATTTTGCATTCATTATTTTTGAAAATCGTTTTATTCCTATTAGGGTATAGACATCCTAGTTCACCCCTTCTTGGATTTGGACATGACATAGTTTAATCATTACTTTTCCAACTCTATAAATAGGGTGTTCTTCTGCATATTTTCAACAAAAAATTGAATTCTAATCTTCAAGCGTCTCTAATGAGGTATGATCAATTTATTTTTTCATATTATCTTTTGTGTTTTTTTTGTAGGCCAATGAAAGCAATATTTGTACTTTGTGGAGGCTAAGTTTTTGGTATATGAGGTTACTTTTTACTACACTTATTAAACTTTTTTCTATAGGTTGTATAATTCTGTCATCTGCTAACTATATTTCTATGGGTGTATCTATTCCTTCTCTAAAACATGCTTTTATTAGTATTTCAGTTCCTCCTAAATGTACATATTTAATTGGATTTTTAGCCTTAATATCTTGTATTTCTTTATTGATTATTCGTTTGTTTATTATTGATATTTTAGTCTTTCCTTTGGTGTATTTGCAATCTATAATATGTTCTCTTTGACTTACTACATAATATTATTCTTTTTGTCGTTTAAACCAATTTCTTATTGTTGGTATTTCGAATATTTTTGCTACGCTTAGGTCTAATTCTTTTCCTTTTATTTGATCAAATATACTATTATCAAATATTATTTTTTGTTCAAAAGATTCTTCGTCTTGATGTTCTTCTTTAATTATTATTTGTATATTTGTTTTAGTCATTTGTTATATTATAGAATTCATTGTCTGATTTCATTTATATATCGTTATCCATTTCATTTTCTGATATTTCATATATGCTATCTTCACTTTCTAATTCCTAATCTATGTATTTTATCTGCATGTATTTTTCATCGTCTATTATTATTTCTGATATTTATTTTTTCTTTGGATTTTTAGGTAATTTACAATCTTTAGCTATCTGTCCTAATTTTTCACAATTATAACAAGTACATTCCGTTAGTTTTCTCTTTGGTCTATATGGTCTTTTGGTTTTGTAGTTTTTTACATAGTATCTTCTTCTCGGTTTTTTATATTTATATTTTGATTTGTACTTTTTATTATATTTCTTTCTATAGTATCTGTCTGTACATCCAAATTGGGGTGCTGTTTTATTTTTGCAACATGCTAAGTTTTTTACTAATATTTTTTTCATTTTTATTTCTTCTTTTTGTTTTTCACATAGTTCTATAAACCATCGTTATAAGAATTTCATTCTAGCTCCTAAGGTATCTGTTAATCCTTCTTCATTCCAACTTTTTATTACTTTTGAATTAAAAGGTTCTGGTAATTTTGTAAAATATAATTTTCTTATTTCTTTACTTTCTTCTGTGATATATGTTCTTTTATAATAGTATTCTCTAAATGCGCATGTATATTCATCTACATATTACATATTGCTAATTTTGTCATTAGATTTCGATTTATGATTTTTTCTTTATTTTGTTCTTCTACTTTTGTTGTAATAGTAGCTCTATTTTTATCCATAGCTCTGATACCATTTTTCAGGGTGCGGAATTCACGGAGTTCATGAAATTTTTGGTAGTGTGGTAGGTAGTGTGGTAGGTGAGGAATTCATGGTATTTTTGGTAGGTGAGGAATTCATTTTATGTTTGGCTAAATATTTTATTATAATATTCTTTTGCTAAGTGTCTTAATGTTGATATCTCTTTAATATTATTTATGATATATTCTAGATATAGCATATCTTGGGTTCTTAGATACATATATAAATTTTCCTCCATTAATTGTTCTAATAGTTTTATATCTTCCATAGATTCTGTCCAATATTGTAATATTCGTAGTTCATTTTAATCTAAATTTATTTCTAAATCATACCATTCTATTCTTTCGAGGTCTAAATCATGTAGGTCTATTTCATTCCATAGGTCTATTTCATACCATTGTTGATTTAATATATCTTCTGATTCGTTATTAGATCATTATGAACTAGACTATTTGTTTATCATGTTCTCCTGTCACTACTAGCATCTTACTTTAGCGGATACTTCCTTCTTATCAGCGCCTCAACTTTGTTTACTCCCCTAAACGGCTTTCCTCGCCTATCGGTTTCAACATTAGGATGACATAGTATAGAAGTTTTCTCCATGTTTCCAGTGTGCTAATAAACTAGAAATCATGATTCAAATAATTCTAATACATAATAACTAACATAAATTTATTCAATCATATATATGATATTCAAGAATATATGAAATTAGTTCTGCATATTTTTAAACAATATACCTTTCCTTCTTGCTTATTCATGCTATCTGAAATATCTGATTGGATTTCAGATTGTTGTTCCATTATTTTTTAAGTATTGAATATCTTAAGCATTTGAGAGTGTTTTTCTGAAGTTGCGTTTATTCAAAGTCTGTCTTTTATGTTACATCTTCCTTCCTTTATATAGAAAGGAAATCATATCTCCTGCACTTACAAATTCTATCCTATCTTTACATTAATGTACAATAATGCACTACTTCATGACTTTCTTACATAGTACTATTTACTTTATGACTTTTTTACACTACCACACCTACCCTCTTTACACTTGTCCCAACACACCACACCTACTACTTTTAATATGCATCCTACATTGTTGACTAATTTACACTACACTTTCTTACAATAAGACTAATAATTTACAATAATAGTACTATTCACTATTTGCTTTTGGCTTTTTTGGCCAAATATATCTTCTTTGCCTTATCTCTTTAGTTGTCTTTATCTTGCTTGTCCCTAACTTCTTTGTCTTGACTTTATTCTAGCTGGACATCGGGAATCACGTTGTCTTCTCCGTTTCATTTTGAACATAGATGATCAGGGTATTTGTGTCCAATTAGCTTGCAATATCTATTTAATAGTTCTGGCGAAATAAATCTTGCTTTGAATGCTCTTGTCGTAGGTTTTTCTTCTAGTTTTAATAATGATAAAATCCATCGCTGGACTTCATCTATATCTGTTTTCCTTAGTTCTCTTGAATTAGAATATATCAGTAACTGGTCTCTAGAGTAGTAACTCCATATAGCATTTTCGTTCAAATAATTGTTTGTTAACTCTTGTATAATAGTTGATATACCAATTATTCTTTTATTGGCATAAAAACTTGGTATCTCTATTTTTTGTATTTCTTCTTATTGTCTGATATCATCAGGTATAATAATATCTTTGGTTAATCCTATCTTAATAACTTGAATTGGAGGTTTTATCTCCTCGTGTAATATCTTCGTTGGTGCTTTATAAAACTTTATATAAAATAAATTTCCTTTGGTAACTCGTATATATGTGACGAATGCTTTATGTAATTCTGGTATTCCACTTATCTCTTCTCCATCGTATGTATATACGGTATTTAATAGTCCATAATTATAACATGTTCTTACTAAATTGGCGTTAGTTTTTGGTTGTGCAACTAACTTGTTATAACCTTATAATTTTTGGGTTAGGTAGTCTTGATTTGGTTCTTTGGTTGTAGTGGATCTAGGATTACGGCTTAAATAGGTTTGGATTTTGTATATATTTTCAATATAGGTTCTCGTAACATGGTTATATAATTTTTTCTCATTTTGTAGGCTATCTGCATAGGTTGAGGTTTGGGGTTCCATTGCCAATGTGTTTTTTGGTATTCTTGGAGTAAATGGTTTTTCAAATAGCTGGTTTAAGTTTGTATTCTTATGTTGTTTTTCACTAACTTGTTTGCTCGTACCTGCAGTTGTATTTAAACAAACATTATGGGTGTTAAGGTGTTTTCCAACGTAACCTAGATCTGAATTTTTAAAGTCTTCCGATCGACTTAGCTCCGCATTTTTATAGTCATGCTGCTGACTTCGTATTTGTTGTAGCTCTTTGTCAATATTTTCTACTTTTGTGCAAAGTAGGTTCATAGCTTTGAGTATTTCTTCTATAGTATTTTCTTTTTCAGTCTATGTAGCTTTGTCTTGATAAGTAATCTGCAATAACATTCTTGTGAGTTTTTATCACTTCAATAGTAAATGTAAAATTTAATATATTTAATACCAATCTTCTCATTTCTTTTGTAGTTACCGAATCTTGTATTTTTTTTGTTAGCCACCATTTTACTTGTGTATTATCGGTCCTTATAATAAATTTATTATATACAATATATGGTTCAAATGATAGTAAACATTTATATACTAAATATAATTCTTTCGTATTTATTTACCATCTTATTTTTGTATTAGTAAATGTTCCTGAATAATATCTACAATGATGTTCTATTTTTTCTTTATCATACCTATATTTTAAGACTCCTCCATAACTTTTCTCATTGGCGTCTGATTCTACTATATAAGTGGAAAAAAAAAATTCATCCGGAAAATATAGTTTAGGTAGGTTCTTACATAATAGTTTTATTTTTTGTATTTGTGTTTGGTCTTTTTTATCAAATTGGTATTTTATGTCATTCTTTAATTTTTGCTGTAATGGTTTTAAATTCTCTGCTAATTTCGGTATATATTCTTTTACTTGATTTACTAGTCCTAAGAATGATTGTAATTTCTTTTTTGTATCAAGTTGTTCCTTTGAGTTAATTATTTTTTGTACTATATGTGTTTGCATTTTTATTTCATTTTTATCTATTTGTATTCCTAAGAATTCTATTTGCTTTTTCATTATGTCTGCTTTCTTTTTACATAGGCTTATGCCTGAGTATTCTATAATTTGTATAAATTTTTCTAATAATCTTATATGCTCATCTTGTGTTTTGGAATATAATAGTATATCATCTATGTATACTATGCAATTTTCTAGTTGTTTAAAGTAGTTATCCATAAAGTGTTGATATCTACCTTGTGCATTTTTATATCCAAATGGTAATACATTCCATTCATAAAATCCTCGTGGTACTGTAAATGCTGTAAGTTTTTTAGATTCTTATTCTAACTTTAAGTGGTGAAATCCTGATTTGCAGTCAAATTTACTAAAGTAATTATATCCTTGTATTTGTCTTATCTTTAATATTTTATTTGGTATTGGGCAATTATATGTTTTAGTTTTTGCATTTAAATTTCTATAATCAATAACTATCCTACTTTTTCCTCTTTTTTGTTCACTATGTTTATTTACTATAAATGCTGGGCTTGTATGCTTGCTATTGTTTTCTTGTATATACCCTTTTTCTAGTAATTCACTTATATGTATCTTAAATTCTGTTAAATCATTAAAATTATATTTTAATGGTTTTTGGGTTATTATACTATTATTATCAATTAGCTCAATTTTTACTTTTGTTTTATGTTTTTCCCATCCTT
>JAJOOH010000578.1:0-49130 GCA_029582605.1 Solanum gracilifrons | reverse complement strand
CTAAATTTTACCATATGTTTAAAGGTAAATTACTTAGTCTGGGAATGATTTTGGATATTAATTAAGGTAACTAGGAACTCCTAGCACAAAGTAGAGTTAAAAGTTTCCTTATCCATTAAGTTTTGATGTAAGATTCTACTTGGGTCAACTTCAAACGACCATATCTCTTAGAATATTAAGAGTTACATGGCCCATAACCTATCAAATTAATGGTGTTTGAATCTTCTTTCCAATGCCACCAATTTTGCACAATTCGAGGTTTGAGTAAAATGTTATGACCATTTTATTAACCTGATACAGTGGTGTGACAAATTAGCTAATGGGAAAACATTAATAAGGGTCATTTCTGTCTTTTTACTTTTAAGAAAACCCTAAATGAATTTTGACTGATTAAACACCCAAAATAATCATATTTTCATATATTAATTCATCATTATCTTCTCTCTCAAACCCTAAGACAAAACCCTAAGGAAAAATCAAAGTAGAAGACTTTATTCAAGATTCTTTCAATATTTTTCAAGATTCTTCTAAAAGGTAAGTCTTTCTCCAAGAATTCAATTATTTTCAACTCAAATTCCTCCATACAATTATGAATCACTAATGAAAATTATAATTTTTGGCTGTAGAGATTTCAAAAAACTAATTCAAGAATCTCAAGAAAGGTTTTCTTGATTGTTCTCCTTCAAGCTATGGTTTAAAGGCTTCTGATCAAGTTCTTCTTCAAGATTCTTCAAGAAACTTGTTCTTCCAAGTATGTAAGGCTATCATAGTGTTGGACTAGTTCATCCTCACACCCTACATCTACTTTCAAATAAGTAAAAGAGAAATCTAGGATTCTACCCCTAGATTTGAGTATTCTTGAAATGAGTTGATTTTGAGTTCTTGAGTTCCAGTTTCTTTTTGAAATTCTATTCCTAATTATTGAATTGCTATATTTTATGCATTAAAATTCTTGATTTAATTCATTCATATCTATATGTTAGCATGAACCCAATGAATTGAGTATTTTTGAGATGAGAAATATCGTTGAGTTCTGAGTTTCGAGTTCTTGAGTCCTTGATTTATTGAGTCTTGAGTTCTGAGTACTGAGTTTCCTTATTGCTATTAAGATATCTGAGTTGAGTCGTTCATATCCATAATTCCACATGAATCCTATGATTTGAGATATAAATTTTGAAAAGCCTTTTAAGGCCAACACTTGTTCTTAAACCGAGTTTTGAGAAAAGAGTTTCTAAAACATGATTAGTATGAAAATCGAGTATGCCATCAATGTATGAGCAGTATGGTATATAGATATACCGTCTATGTTAATGCAGTGTGACTTTTCGAGTCATCAATGATCATATTAAAATATGCCTTTGATATGCTTTTGAGAAAGAGTTTTCAAGTATTAATTGAGTAAGAGTATAAAGGGACTATGTATTCCGATAGGTATCAATTTTTACATTGTTAAAATAGAAGCTGTGATTTCTAAATGAGTTATGAGTTCAAAAGATATTTCAGGAGGAGTTACCTCTTTTGATAGGGTAGTTTGAGCAATCATCTCAAACCAAAGGAAGAGTTATGGTTTTAAACATATGAGCATGAGTATATATTATTGGGAGTAGTATTGAACACCGATATGGGGATGAGTTCAGACAACTCAAAGTCCTCATAAACTATGTATGCCAACATGGTAAAGGGTCATACTTTTTAGATGATTCCTTATTGCTTTTTAAGCATAGCCTAGTGGATCCACATAGTTGAGGTGTTTAATAACCCTGCAAGGTATATGACAGTTCTTGCAGCGTGGGTGAGATGTTGTATCATCACGTAGCTCGTAGTGATGGTTGTCGGTTAAAGAATCTCCCACACAGAGTTAAAAGTGTATTTTTATTATATCACTTAATATGTTGAGTTCAGAGACGAGTAAGTATTTTTTAAAGTTTTAATGATTACACTTCTTTATTTATTTATATTCAGTTGAGTATATATCTATATCTGCTGCAGTCCTTTCATTCAGTTATTTGTTATTCAGCTATATGACATACTCGTACATTCAATGTACTGATGTCATTCGGCCTGCATCTTTTAATGATGCAGATACAAGTTCTTAGGATTCGTCACAAGAGTCCATTGAGACCACTTCATCTGCTCGTCAACTTTTGAGTAAGACCTCCTTGCTTCTGGAGGACTCCATTTTTATGAGTTGTTAGTAGTAGTTCCCTTGAGGAGTCGTGTGTCTTATTTCGACACCTGTCTTTGTGTAGTAGAGGCTTCATAGATAGATAATTTTGGAGAGTCTTTCAGTTTTAAATATTTTATTTTAAAACTTATGTTTTAGACTTAGTATATTCAACGAAGTTTTAAGATTCAATAAACTGTTTTTAAACGTTTCTTTCAATTTAATGCTTATGTATGCTTGAGTTAGTCTTCCGCTTGTAGTCAATCAAGATGAGAGTTTTCTTGGGGACCAGCAATGGTTCTTGAGTGCCGACTACGTCTAGAGTGTAGGTTTGGGTCGTGACACAAGTCGTGACCAACCAAGCTGGTCAACAAAGAGAAAATCGATAGGATGTGGCTGATACATCCAAAATCTGAGTTCTTGAGAATGCATCCTCCAGACTTCACATGTCTAAGTGTCATTGAGGATCCATAAAACTTTGTGGAAGAGTTGCAGAAAGTGTTTGAGGTGATGCATGTTGAAGATGTTGAGCACGTGGAACTAGTTGCATTCCAATTGAAGGGTGTTGCTAGTATATGGTACGACTAATGGAAGAAAAGTAGAGTTGATGGTTCACCAATTGTGAGCTGGTCTGTGTTTGAAGAGGTCTTCATGGGGATTTTCTTTCCCTGTGAGCTGAGAGAGGCAAAAGTTAGATTATTCTTTATTCTTAAGCAGGAATCCATGAGTGTGCATGAGTACAACCTCAAGTTCACTCAACTTTCCTGTTATGCTCCATAAATGGTTGCTGATATGAGGAGAAAGATGAGATTATTTGTGTCCTGGTTGTCTAGTCTGTCAAGCAAATAGGGTAAGGCTGAGATGTTGATAGGGGATATGGACATAACAAGGTCGATGATCCATGTGCAACAGGTTGAGGAAGATAAGCTGAGGGATAGAGAAGAGTTTTGAAGCAAGAAGGCTAAGATAACAAGAAATGAGTCTTGGTAGCAGAAGAATAATGCGCATCAATCCTCTTTCCAACAAAAGTCAAATAGACCTGCTCCATCGTCTGCTAGTGTACCTGCACAAAAGAACATAGGTGAGTTCAGGAATTAGAATTCATAGAACTTTAGAGCTAGATGTGCACAGTCTCAAGGTAGTATGGCACAATGAGGTAATTGGACCCCTACATGTGCTAAGTGTGGTAGGAACTACGAAGGAGCGTGCATGGTGGCTCCACTGGTTGTTTGAAGTGTGGTCTGACAGGTTACTTCATGAGAGAATTCCCTAAGAACATTCAGGGAAATGGTAATGGGGGCAATAGAGCCCAATCTTCTTCAACAACTCCGTCAGACAGAGCTGCACCTAAATGAGCTACTTCAGGAACAAGAGAAGGTGCAAACCATCTGCATGCTATCACTAGTAGCCAAGAGCAAGAGAATTCGCCAGATGTTGTCACTGGTATGATCAAAGTCTTTACTTTTGATGTATATGCATTGCTAGATCCAGGTGCGAGTCTATCTTTTGTGACTCCTTATGTTGTAGTGAGGTTCGAAATTATTCCTGAACAACTTTTTGAGCCCTTTAGTATTTCCAGACTTGTTGGTGAGTCTATTTTAGCTAAGAGAGTTTATCATGATTATACCATTTCTGTCAATCACAAAGACACCATGACTGACTTAGTTGAGCTAGACATGGTGGACTTTGATGTTATTCTTGGTATGGATGGCTTCATGCGTGTTATGCCTTAATTGATTGTAGAACTCGAGTTGTAAAGTTTCAATTTCCTAATGAGCCAGTTTTTGAGTGGATGAGTAGTTCAGCAGTGCCTACGGGTCATTTTATTTCGTACCTTAAGGCCAAAAAGTTAGTTTCCAAGGGGTGCATCTATCACTTAGTCCGAGTTAATGACTTTAGTGTTGAGACACCACCTATTCACTCAGTTCCAGTTATGAGTGAGTTTCTAGAGGTCTTTCCAGATGATTTTCCTAAAGTCCCTCCTGTGAGAGAAGTAGACTTTATTATAGATATTCTTCTTGATACTCATCCTATTTCTATTTCGCCATATAGAATTACTCCAGCTGAGTTGAAATAGTTAAAAAGCAGTTGAAAGACCTTCTTGAGAAAGGTTTCATTCGACCAAGTGTCTCACCTTGGGGCGCTTCGGTCTTAATTGTGAGGAAGAATGATGGAACACTTAGGATGTGTATTGATTACCACTAATTGAAAAAGGTTACTATCAAGAATAAGTATCCCCTTTCGAGAATTGATGATATATTTGATCAACTTCAGGATGCTTCTTGTTTTTCTAAGATAGAGCTCAGATCTGACTATCATCAGTTAAGAGTAAGAGAAAGAGACATTCCTAAGACAACATTTAGGACCCGATATGGTCATTATGAGTTTCTAGTTATGTCCTTTGGTTTAACTAATGCTCCTGCAACGTTCATGGATCTTATACACAGAGTGTGTAAGCCTTATCTTGATATGTTTGTTATCGTATTCATTGATGACATTATGATTTATTCGAGGAATAAGGAAGATCATGCTAGTCATCTCAGAATAGTTCTCCAAACTCTCAGAGATAGAGAGTTGTATGCCAAATGTTCCAAGCGTGAGTTTTGGCTTGAGTTAGTGGCGTTCTTAGGCTACATTGTTCCTAGTGATGGGATTTTATTTGACATTCAGAAGATTAAGGCAGTGCAGAACTGGCCTAGAGCCATATCTCCAACAGATATTAGGAGTTTCTTGGGATTGGCTAGTTATTATAGAAGGTTTGTCAAGGGGTTTTCAGCTATTTTATCCCCTTTGACAAAGTTGACTCAGAAGACAACAAAGTTTCAATGGTCTGAAGCTTGTGAAAAGAGCTTTTTGGAATTGAAAATTAGGTTGATTACTGCCCAGTGTTGGCCTTACCAGAAGGTACGCAAGGTTTTGTTGTGTATTGTAATGCGTCCAGAGTTGGACTGGTTTGTGTATTGATGCATAATGACAACGTTATAGCTTGTGCCTCCAGACAACTTAAGATTCAGGAGAAGAATTACCCAACCCATGATCTAGAGTTGGCTATTGTAGTATTTGCTTTGAAAATATGGCGTCACTATCTCTATGATGTTCATGTTGATGTGTTCACCGATCACAAGAGTCTTCAGTATATGTTCAGTCAGAAAGATCTTAATCTCAGACAGAAGATGTGGTTGGAGTTACTCAAGGATTATGACATGAGTATTCTTTATCACCCATGTAAGGCTAATGTTATTGTTGATGCCTTGAACATGTTTTCTATGTGTAGTACTTCCCATGTTGAGGAAGGCAAGAAAGAGTTAGCCGAAGATGTGCACAGACTTGCATGATTGGGAGTCCGGTTAATGGAATCCAATGAAGGTGGAGTAGTGGTAATGAATGGGGATGAATCATAACTAGTGTCCGAAGTGAAAGAGAAACAAGACCAAGTCCCTGCTTTGCTTGAATTGAAGGCAACTGTTCATAAGCATTAAGTAATGGCTTTTGAACAAGGGGAGATGGTGTATTGAGGTATCAAGGTAGATTGTGTGTACCAAAGGTGGATTAGCTTCAAGAGAGGATCATGAAAGAAGCTCATAGCTCCAGATACTCAATCCATCCGGGTTCCATAAAGATGTATCATGACTTGAGAGAAGTCTATTGGTGGAGTAGTATGAAGAGGTGTATTGCAGAGTTCGTAGCTAAGTGCCCGAATTGCTAACAAGTCAAGGTAGAACACCAAAGGCCCAGTGGTATGGCTTAGAACATAGATCTTCCAAAATGGAAGTGGGAGATGATTAATATGGATTTTATTATTGGTTTGCCGTTGTCTTACAGTCAGCATGATTCGATTTGGGTGATTGTAGATCGAATGACTAAATTAGCCCATTTCTTACTGGTAAAGACTACCTTTTCAGCAGAGGATTATGCCAAGTTATATATTCAAGAGGTAGTTAGACTTCATGGATTTCCAATGTCCATCATTTCAGATAGAGGTGCACAATTCCTCGCACAATTCTGAAAGTCTTTCTAGAAAGGTTTGGGTTCGAAGGTGAATTTTTTCCATCCTCAGACCGATGGTCAAGCAGAACGCACAATTACGACTTTAGAGGATATTTTAAGGGAGTATGTGATCGATTTCAAGAGTAATTGGGATGATTACTTGCCTCTCATTGTGTTTGCTTACAACAACAATTATCACTCTATCATCCAGATGGCTCTTTATGAGGCTCTTTATAGGAGAAGATGTAGTTCTCTTATTGTATTGTTTGAGGTTGGTGAAACTAGGTTGATAGGACCATACTTGGTTCATCAAGCTATGGAGAAAGTGAAGATCATTTAAGAAGGGTTGAAAACAGTGCAGAGTCGTCAGAAATCTTATACTGATATTAGGAGAAAAGACTTGGAGTTTGAGGTGGATGATTGGGTGTATTTGAAGGTTTCACCCGTGAAGGGTGTTATGAGGTTTGGAAAGAAGGGGAAGCTTAGTCCCTGGTATATTAGTCCTCACAGTATACCCAAGAGGATTGACAATGTAGCCTATGAGTTGGAGGTACCGCCAGAGTTATTGGCAGTCCATCCGGTATTCCATATTTAATTGTTGAAGAAGTGTATGGGGGATCCATCACTTATTATACCTACTAAAAATATTGGTATTAAGGATAACATATGAGGAGATTCCTGTTGAGATACTTGACCGTCCGGTTCCCAAGGGGAGAACCAAGAAGGTTGCATCAGTCAAGGTTTTATGGAGGAACTAGTTTGTTGAGGAACCTACTTGGGAGGCTGAGGAGGATATGAAGAATATATACCCACATCTCTTTGCTTCCGTAGAAGCTTCAAATCAAGGTACTAAGTTGAAATGTCGTGTTAAATTGCATATTGGGTGTTTGAGCTGAATGTTAGATGTTGCCACACTTAGTCTACTTAGAGTAATCTCGTTAGAGAAAGAATGTTCGCAAGGGGGACATATTGTAACATCCCACCTTAGAAAGACCTAAATTTAGAAAGAACTAACTTGGAAGGAGCTAATTTGAGATTTGTTCCGGTTAAGCTTAAGTTGTGAGTTTTGGGTCAACTTCAAACAACCATAACTTTCAGTACATGATGATTTAGGTAGCGTATAAGATATCAAATGAAAGTTATTGGAATCCTCTTTCCAAAACCATCGAGTTTGCTAAATTTCAAATTCGGATGAAGGAGATATGCCCGTTTGAAGTTAGCCTGTCCAATTAAGGAAATTTACCCGAATTATGAGAGGGTATTTTGGTTTTTTTCTTACCCAATCTGATTTTGCCTTTTTTTAGTAATATTTTAGGGGTCTAAACTGATTTGGGTCAGTTTTCACAATCCTAAATATGCTTAGGGTTTTGACATGAGTTCAAGAGGGGAAAAGAAGAAAGGTTTAAGGAGTTCGTCAAGGTTCTTGAGATTTGTCGAGGAATTTCGCCAGGGGTTAATTCCTAAGAGGTATGTAAGCTTTCATAGTGTTGGGTTCATTCATCCACACACCAATCATGTGATTTTGTCCAAAAATTTCGTTCTTGAGGTGGAATGATTTGAGTTCTTGATGAGTTTTCTTGAAGTTTCATTCTTAAATCGTTTACTACGAGTTTGATGAGTTCTTGAGATAAATATTATGAGTTTGAGAGTTATTTTTGAGTAGATTCTCATGTAGTTGTATTAGGTAATTGAATCTAAAGAATATTTGAGGAAAACAATCGATTCTAGGCTAATTAGGGTAAGAAAATGAGAAGAAAAATTCGTCGGATCGTTCGGGTGAGGGGTGGGATGACGCGCCACTGATGCGCCAGAATGAAGCCTCTGAAGTTCAAGGGCTGGCTCCCCACGCCAATAGTGCACCAGAGTCGCCTGCCCCCACATTTTTCCATCATTTTCTCCATCTAAGTTCCTTTAAAGTGTACCTTTATTCCCTTATAATTCTAACTAGTCTAAAATACATTTAAACATTGAGAGATCCTTCATAGCATGAATCATATTCCTTGAATTCATTTCAAATTCAAGGTAGAGTTAAAAGTAAAGTCTTGAGAGTTCTTTCGAGCCATTTTGAGAAGTCTTTTACAATATTTTAAAACTTGTTTTTAAGATTTGAGTACTTGAGTTTGAGGTTGATGATAGTGTATTTTCATTTTTTAAAATGAATATATGGGGACTAAGTATCCCTAAGAGTTTCACATTTGAAAAGAGAGAAAATATAGATTTCCAAATGAGTTCATGAGGAGTTTTTGAGTATAATCTCTTTTAAGAGAACCTTTTGAGTAATAATCTCAAACCTTGAGGATGATGAAATATTTTTGAACATATGAGCTGAGTTATATTTTAGTAGTAGTATTGAGCATCGATATAGGGACGAGTTCATATAACTCAAAGTCCTCAGAAATCATGTAGCCAACGTGGGTAGAAAGGGTTATACATTTTGGATGATTCCTTCCTGATTTTTAAGCATAAATTAGTGGATTCACTTAGTTGAGGATGTTTTATACTCCAGCAAGGTATAGGACAGTTCTAGCAGCGTAGACGAGATGATGTATCATCAGATAACTCATAGGGATGGTTGTCTGTTTGAGAATCCCCCAAATTGAGTTATTTTGTATATTTACATACAAACTGAGTTATTATTGTATTTTATAATACATTGGGTTGTTATCTAATGTTTTAACTGCTATATATAACTGCATCTTTATTGTTGTTTTTATACTGTATTGAGTTGAGTATCCATGTTTTTATACTATATATGTTTCCTTCCTTCCAAGTTCAAGCTTTTATATTATGTTCAGTGTTCCCCTTACATGCTCGTACATTCAATGTATTGATGCCATTTGGCCGGCATCGTTTTCATGATTCTACAGAAGATCAGGGTCATCAACTAGTGCTTCATTGATACCACTTGCAGTTCCAGAGTTGTTTAGTGAGCCTCCCTACTTCCAGAGGGCCCCCTTATATATTATTTAAGTTTTGTTCAGATGATCGGAGGTCTTGTCTTGACATCCCTCATAGTATTACAAGCTTAACATGCAGTAGTAGTTGAGAAGTCTGTTTTATTTTCTATTGTTAATGTTCTAGATTTGAGTTTCCCTTGTGGCCACTTTGAATATTTTTAAATGTTTTAAGTTTAGTATTTGAGACATTTAAGTTTAAACTTTATATTTGAGTTTATCTTATGTTGAGTAAGTCTTTCGCTGAGAGTTTAGTTGGGCCAAGGGTTCGTGTGGGGCCAACAATGGTTCTCAAGTGCCAATCATGTCCAGGGTGTAGGCTCAGGGAGTGACAAATAGCACTCCAAAACATCAACACAGATTCACCAGCACTATAGTTGTCATTACAATACATAATTTTTTCTTCAGCTGGCAATTCGAAGAGCTTGTGTGCTGCATTGAGATTCCATGATTGATGATTTGGAAGCAACCCCACTTGGTTGCTGCTTCTTGAATTGATTTTTAAACATTTAAATCATAAAAAATTGATAAATCAATTGTTGGGATTGATTCTTGATTGTCAATTTGGGATTTGTCTAGTCTGTGTTCTTTTGGTTGAATACATTGATTTGGGATAATTTCAAGGCATTTGTCTACTAGACCTTTTATTCCATTTGCTTTCTTGATTACAAAATCAAGTATGTCATCATTTGTTTCAAATTTTGATGAAGTCATTTGTGTGTGGAATCTTGATGAGTGTGTACTAATGGAACAAAGAAATTTGGGGTTTTTCTATGGTGGGTTTGAGAGGGGTGTGTGTGGGGAGGGAGGGGAAAAAGGGGTTATCTATGAAATGATGGAATTAAGAGATTTAGGGTTTTTATGGTGGGTTTGAGGGGGGAGGGGTGTTAGGGTTTTGCCCGAATTTTCTTACATTGTTTGAAGTTTATTTTTTTATTGAAGGAAAGTCAATGTATTACCATAAATGCTTGTACTATATTATATCCATAAATAATTATTAATAACATAGTACTACTATATATTAATATTTTATTTTACTTTTAATATTATAATTTTAGAGCTATAAATTATTATGACAATTGAGAATATTTTATGGGGACATATATCAAAAGTGTATTTTTTTTGAGTAAATAGGAAAAAGCTTTAAAATGTCATAAAAGTAGTACTACTTAAATCTTTTAGAAGAAAAAAATTCATATGCTTGAGTGCATTTCCTTATAAATTACTAAATCTTCATCATTTTTATGTTCTTTGTTTGCTAGAAAATCGATACATTAATTAACCTCTCTCTAACCATGTTAGATAGTGTAAAATATGAAATAATTAAATTTCAACTATGCCAAGTGCTCAAAATTCAAGAAATGTGAAAATATACACTTATTTATACTGGTTAAAAGGTCGGAAACTACATTCTACAACATATTAACACCATTTTTATTGAGTTTAGCTAGTAAATAAATGGGGCAATGATCAGGCCAAACTTGGATGGATTTGACGAATCATATTTTCATGAATGAGATTTTATCGTTAGGGTGAATTTTTTGTAGAATTTATGTAGTATTTGATAATCAAAACTTGACATTTGATACCTGTTTTCGTCATTGAGAGACTACCTATAACAATCTTTGATGATTGGGGGGGATTCATTCTAAACTCAACATCTATAGTTAATGATGCAGATAGTTACTACTGGTCACGATCTTAGAATATGACAAGCGTAATTTAAGTAGGTGTTTCCCCTCATTTTTTGTATTCAGTATCCTATTTAAAACTGCATGCAAATACTTTTTTAAACACGAGATGTATAATTGATGGCGGAGATAATTACTACTCATCATGAGTACATGCTTTTTCTTATTCTATATTTGATATCCACTTTAAAGAAAGCCCGTTTTCAAATTACAGAGTTCAAGTTTAAAATTATGATAGTGTTACACATCAACGATTAGAAGAATAAACTTACAAATTATAAAGAAAAAAAATATGGAGTAAAGTTATTATAAACGAAAAGTAGGATAAAGTGTAAAGTAAGATTATTCAATCATTAGAACAAAAAGAGATAACGAAACAATCATACCAACTCACTGGTTATGTAAAGAGAAACTTTTCGTCATTACATGATAATAAATTTGACAATAAAATAACATTCACAGAAGAAGGAATTTGTAAATTAAAATATCAAATTTTAACAAAATCTAGTTATGTTTTACTAGAAGGACTTTTACGTTAGAAATAATCCCAATAATCAGAATGCACGACAGGTTTGTACACTAGTTTTTCTCCATCTTCAGTATTTGTGAAAATGGTCCAATGACACTATCAAGTCTAGCGTTCACAAATAGCAATACAGATATTCGAGGCCTGCTTGAACCAACTGCTACACAATGCTCGATTCTCTTGTATCGATCATTGCTCATAATCTGCAACAAGTCACCAATATTAACCGCTAAGGCGCCTTTGATTGGATTAATGTGGATCCAATTATCTCCTTTAGTCCCTAGGACATATAGGCCTCTCATGTCGTCTTGGAAGAGCAGAGTGATGCAGGACCCGTCGCAGTGTCGATGAGCCCCTATGGTGATACTTGGATTTGGGCATGGTGGATAATAGTTTATGTTGATCTTCATAGTTCCCATCAAGAGTGGTTCTGAAGATTCATCGATTTCATTGACATTGAGACCCTTCCATTACACCTCTAACAACTTTTTAGCAAGTGGATTAGCCCACTTTTGGTACTCAAGTCTTGGTACCTATAAACCAGTGACAAAGTCGGGAATTTTGTTTAGAGCGTACGAAATTTAATGGCAAGGTAATTTAATGTTAAAGTAAAGAATTTCACTAAGAGTGCTTTCATAGTCCATCAGAGACAACATTTTTACCCCACAAAGGTAGAAATAAGATATGCGTACATCTTATTCTCTCCATACCCTACTTGTGGATTTATACTAGATATATTATTTTAAAACAGATATAAAAAATTCTTACATATGCAATATAATTCTGATTTAAGTTATATACACCATTATAAAATTTAGAGATAATGGTCAAAAACACGCCTGAAGTAACACATTTTTGCATGTCTCCTATTTGACCGTCATCAACTAACTAACAAATCACATCTCAAAATTTATGAGTTAGTTGCCATTTGGACAAAATTGTAAGCATAATTAACTTGTAAAACAACCTTTTGTGATTGTATTGAGACACTTGGTCTTGTAAGTTTCAAGGTTTGTTTTGATAAATAGATAACTATATTTTAGATAGAAAATGCAAATACTTTACGGTTAAAGATATGAAACTCATGAAAAAAGTAATACTACAGGTAAGTTTCTTACTTACTCAAAAACACGTGACCTATAAATGGCACAGAACCGAAAACCCAAAAAGTTACCTTGTTTGAGGAGGGCAAAGATTGTTATCATTTTATGGATTACAACCATGTTTTATACTATCTCTCCACTCCAAAACTTTTTCATTTTACTAATCAATAGCTCTCCAAAACATCAATACAGATTCACCAGCACTATAACTATCTTTACAATAATTAACTTTTTATTCAGCTGGCAATTGAAAGAACTTGTGTGTTGCATCTTTCAAATCTTCAAGAACTTCAATTGAGATCCCATGATTGATGATTTGGAAGCAACCCCACTTGGTTGTTGCTTCTTGAATTGATTTTTCAACATTTAAATCATAAAAAATTGATAAATCAATTGTTCAGATTGATTCTTGAATGTCAATTTGGGATTTGTCTAGTATGTGTTCTTTTGGTTGAATACATTTATTTGGGATAATTTCAAGGCTTCTGTCTACTAGACCTTTTATTCCATTTGTTTTCTTGATTACAAATTCAAGTATGTCATCATTTGTTTCAAATTTTGATGAAGTCATTTGTGTGTTGAATCTTGATGAGTGTGTACTAATAGAACAAGGAAATTCAGGGTTTTTCTATGGTGGGTTTGGGAGGGGTATGTGTGAGGGAGGGAGGGGAAAAAGGGATATCTATGAAATGATGGAAGAAGGAGATTTGGGGTGTTTATGGTGCGTTTGAGGGGAAAGGGCTGTTAGGGTTTTACTCTGATTTTCTTACATTGTTTAAAGTTTATTTTTCTATTGAAGGAAAGTCATGTATTACCATAAATGCTTGTACTTTATTATATCTATACAAAATTATCAGTAAAATAGTACTAATATAATTTAGTATTTTATTTTACTTTTAATATTATAATTTTTTAGCTATAAATTCTATGACAACTGAGAATATTTGATGGGGACATATATCAAATGTGTATTTTTTTTTTATTAAATAGGAAAAAGCCTTAAAAAGTCATAAAAGCAGTACTACTTAAATCTTTTTGAAGAAAAACATTCATATGCTTGAGTGCATTTCCCTATAAATTACTAAATCTTCATCATATTTGTGTTCTTTGTTTGCTAGAAAATTGATACATTAATTAACCTCTCTCCAAATGTGTTAGATAGTTTAAATGTGAAATAATTAAATTTCAACTATACCAAATAATCAAAATTCAAGAAATGTGAAATTATACACTTATTTATTCTGGTTAAAAGGTCGGAAATTACATTCTGCAACATATCAACACAGTTTTTTAATTAGTTGAATTAGTAAAGAAATGGGGCAATGATCAAGCCAAACTTGGATGGATTTGACGAATCATATTTTCATGAATGAGTTTTTGTCGTTAGGGTGAATTTCTTGTAGAATTTACGTAATATTTGATAATTAAAACTTGATATTTGTAGTTATGTTATTTCCCTACTGATTTAAGGCCTCCCTATGATCCCGTGTCCTAGTCGTTGCACTTCGGTCCGTTTCTCAGCTTTCCTTGCGCGATTTGCACTTCTGATTGGTTCCAACTATCCCCAACCTTAATGAATGGACTATGAAGGAGTCAATCAATCGGTTCGGGTTTTCGGTCGGTTCCCATTCGCCTTCTCCCTCTCATAGTCCATTAGTGGGTAGGGTGGTAAACTTAGAGTGCGCCCGCCACCTTTTAAGATGTGTCCTCGACAACGTGGCGGATACCAGTTTTTTTCATTGAGAGACTACCTATAACAATCTTTGATGATTGAGGGGATGTCACCCTATATTTGATACCACTCTTAGGAGTGAAAATAAATTTATTCTAAACTAGAAATCTATAGTTTATGATGTAGAGAGTTACTACCGGTCACGATCTTAGAATATGATAGGCGTAATTTAAGTAGGTGCTTTTTCCCTCATTTTTTGTATTCAATATCCTATTTAAAACTGAATGCAAATACATTTCTAAACTCGAGATCTATAATTGATGGCGGAGATAATTACTACTCATTATGAGTACATATTTTTTCTTATTCAATATTCAATATCCGCTTTAGAGAAAGCCCATTTTCAAATTATAGAGTTCAAGTTTAAAATTATCATAATGTTACACATCAACGATTAGAAGAATAAACTTACAATATTATAAAGAAAAAAATATGGGGTAAAGTTATTATAACCAAAAATTAGGATAAAGGGTAAAATAGTATTATTAAATCATCGGAACAAAACAAGATAAAGACACGATCATACCAACTCAATGGTTATGTAAAGAGATACTTTTTGTCATTACATGATAACAAGTTTGACAGTAAAATAACATTCACATAAGAAGAAATTTGTAAGTTAAAATATCGAGAAGGCCTTTTATGGTAGAAATAATCCCAATAATTAGAAGGCAAGACATGTTTGTACATTAGTTTTTCTCCATCTTTCAGCATTTGTTGAAATGGACCAATGACACTGTCACACCCCGAGCCTACAACCTGGGGATTGGCACTCGAGAACTATTGCTAGCCCCAAGCGAACCCTTGGCCTGGCTTAACTCATAGCGGAAGACTTAAATAACAAGATAATAGTCTTAAAGATAACCTCATGAAATAACTTAGGATGTCTAACAAGAACATTCAACTAGCCAAGATGGAAACTCAAATCTCAAAACATAAGCCGATAACAAGGTAATGACAAATGAACTAACTAACTATCTATGAAGCCTCTATCAACTGAGATGGATGTCGGGACAAGACCCACTACATCCTAATGAACTAACTAATGAAACCAATAAAAAGGAAATCCTCTGGAAAGCAAATAGGCTACCAACTGACTCTGAGTGCTCAACTGGATCAACGAGGCGCTGGGTACTGATCCTGGTTTTTGTATCTACATCATAGAGCGATGCAGGCCAAATTGCATCAGTACATTGAATGTACGAATATGCGAGAGGAAAACTAAACATAATATAAGCTTGAAATGAATCTGAATAGAATACTTAGCTTTACTCATGGATACTCAACTCAAATGCAAAGTAAAACAACAATAAAGGTGCAATTTATACAAAGCATTTAAAACAATATGTGACAACTCAAGGTGTTAAAGAAATACAATAACAACTCAGTTTACATATAAAGTAATATAATACTTTGGGAGTTTTTCTCTAACCGACAACCACTACTATAAGCTAAAGTGATGATACAACGTCTCGCCCACGCTACCAGAACTGTCCTATATGTTGCCGTGATATAGAACACCTCAACTAAGTGGATACACTAGTCTATGCTAAAAAGCACTAAGGAATCATCTAAAAAGTATGACCCTTTCTAACCATGATGACTACATAGTTTATGGAGACTTGAGTTATCTGAACTCGTCCCCATATCGGTGCTCAATACTACTCCCAAAAATATACTCAGCTCATATGTTTAAAAATAAAACTCTTTCTGTGGTTTGAGATAATTACTCAAAAACTAGCTCAAAGACTCTCTTGGAAATCGGTGTTTCCTCTCTTGTTTAAATGTGAAACATTTACTCCTTTGGGAATACATAGTTCGGTATACTCTTTTGAAGCAAAGAACTTTGGTCTTTACTCTTTACTCAACTCAAAACTCTAGTCTTAAAACAAAGTTAAAACGTTTGCACAAGACTTTTGAAATGACTGTAAGAACTCTCTAGACTTTGGCTCTTCACTTTCCTTGAATTTGAATTTATGGATTTAAGGATTGTGATTTGTGATAGGAAGGATCTCATGATGTTTAGGAGTGTTTTTAGATAGTTAAACATGTGAAACGATCAAGAAATCACTATCTGGAAACGAGTCCACGACGCGTAGATGCATTTTTATTTTTGGTCGCGAAATAAATTTTGAGGCAAAATTGTTCGTGACCACTCCGCGATTCGAAGAAAAATTCCACAACCCAGAGGAACAGGTCTGCGACGCAGACATTGTACCTATATTCGCCCGACTTTTTTCCTTCTTCATTTTCAAGCCCCAATTCACCTAAACTCGATTCTTTTTCCTAAATTCTCTTTAGATTCAGATACCTAGTAAATGTACCCAAGAACCTAACTAACAACAACTCTATAATTCGACACAATAATCTCAAGAACTCCTCAATCTCAGCCCAACTCAAGAAAGAAAACAAATTCAAGAACACATATCAAGAACATCAAACTTTCAACCTTTTTAGTACAAATTCACGCTGAAATAAACATGTTTGGCATGTGGGTGAACGAACCCAACGTTATGAAAGTCTCACATATCTCTTAGGATTGAATCCTTGGCAAAATCCACAATCAAACTCGCAAGAACTTGCCGAATCTTGAACTTTTCTTCTCCTTTTCTCCTATTTTTTCTTCTCTCAAAGCCTTGGCGTAATTCTCAATAGCGTAAACTGAACTAACTCAGTTTAGACCCCAAATAATTTACTAAAAATGGATTTAAGTAATTTAAGTAGTGGAAAGACCACAATAACCCTCTAAAATCCGGTTTTGACTTTCCTTATCTAGACAGCCCGACTTCAAATGGGCATATCTCCCTCATACGAACTCAAGATCGCGAAAACTTGGCAGCGTTGGAAAGATAATTCAAAATATTTTCTAAGTATCTTGTAGAACACCTAAATAATCATGATCTATGAGTTATGGTCATTTGAAGTTGACCCAATACTCAAACTGAATTTAATTTTGTCAAATTTCCAGATTTTCATTCTTTTAAAAAATGACTCTTTCTAATTTTAGCTCTTTCTAGTTACGGGGTGTTACGATATCTTCCCCTTGGGAATATTCGTCCTTGAATGAGATTACTCTTAGTAGGCTAAAGGTGTAACATCTTACATTCAGCTCAAACACCCAACAAGCAAATCTAACACATCAAACATATAAATTAAAGAGTACTTAGAAGAAAAATTAGTACCTTGGTCGGGAATTTATCCGGGCTCAAAGAGATGTGGATATCTCTTCTTCATATCCTCCTCAGCTTCCAAGTAGCTTCCACAACAAACTGATTCCTCCAAAGAACTTTGACTGACACTACTTCCTTGGTCCTCAACTTGCGAACCTGACGATCTAGAATCTGAACATGGATCTCCTCATAAGACAAGCTATCCTTGATACCAATATCTTCAGTTGGTATGATCAATGAAGGATCGCCCATACACTTTTTCAACATGGAGATGTGGAAGACCGGATGGACTGTTGCTGACTCTTGTGGTAGCTCTAACTCATAAGCTACATTGCCAATCCTCTTGGATATTCTGTAAGGACCAATATACCGAGGACTAAACTTTCCCTTCTTACCAAATCTCATAACACCCTTCATGGGTGAAACTTTCAAGTAGACCCAATCATCTACTTCAAACTCTAAGTCTCTCTTCCTAACATCAATGCAGGATTTCTGACGACTCTGCGTTGTTTTCAATCTTTCTTGAATCACCTTCACTTTCTCCATAGCTTGATGAACTAAGTCTGGTCCTATCAACCCAGCTTTACCAACTTCAAACCATCCAATAGGAGACCTGCATATTCTCCCATAAAGAGCTTCATAAGGAGCCATCTGGATGCTAGAATGGTAACTATTGTTGTAAGCGAACTCAATGAGAGGTAGGTGATCATCCCAATTCCCCTTGAAATCAATCAGACAGGCCCTTATCATATCTTCTTATGTCTTAATAGTGCGCTCTGCCTGACCAATCTGTCTGAGGATGAAAAGAAGTACTTAAGTTCACCTTTGAAACCAAGCCTTTCTAAAAAGATATCCAGAACTGTGCAGTAAATTGTGCACCTCTATCTGATATAATAGATACTGGAACCCCATGGATTCTGACTACCTCTTGAATGTACAACTTGGCATAGTCTTCTGTTGAATGGGTAGTTTTTACTAGCGTGGGCCTTTGATGCTCTACCTTAACTTGTTGGCAATTCGGACACTTAGCAACAAATTCTGCAATTCCCTTCTTCATGCTACTCCACCAATAAACTTCCCTCAAGTCACGATACATCTTTGTGAGACCCAGATGAATGGAATATTTGGAGCTATGAGCTTCCTCCATGATCTTTTCTTAGAGGTCATCCACCCTTGGTACACACAACCTATTGATACCTCAATACACCATCTCCCCCTTGTTCAAAAGCCAATACTTTTTACTTATGAACATTTGCCTTCAATTCAAGCAAAATAAGGTCTTGGTCTTGTTTCTTTTTAACTTCAAACACTAATGATGATTTAGCCCCATTCCTCACCACTACACCTCCTTCTGTGGAATCCATTAGTTGAACTCCTAAGAGTGCAAGTCTGTGCACATGTTTTTGCTAACTCTTTCTTGTCTTCCTCAAAATGGGCGGTACTACCCATAGACAATCTACTCAAGGCATCCAAAACTACATTAGCATTACGTGGGTGATAGAGGATACTCATGTCATAATCTTTGAGTAACTCTAACCACCTTCGCTATCTGAGATTAAGCTCTTTCTAACTAAACACATACTGAAGACTCTTGTGATTGGTGAATATATCAACATGAACACCATACAAATAGTGGCACCATATTTTTAAAGCAAATACTACGGCAACTAACTCTAGATCATGGGTTGTATAATTCTTCTTGTGAACCTTAAGCTATTTGGAGGCATAAGCTATAACTTTGCCATTCTGCATTAACACACAACCCAAACCAATTCTAGACACATCACAATATACAACAAAACCTTGAGTACCTTTTGGTAATGTCAATACTAGGGCAGTAGTCAACCTCTTTGTCAATTTCTGAAAGCTTTTCTCACAAGCCTCAAACCATTGAAACTTCACTGTTTTTTGAGTCAACTTGGTCAAAGGGTACGAAATAGATGATGATCCCTCTACTAGCCTTCTATAATATCCAGCCAACTCCAAGAAACTTCTAATATAAGTTGGAGATGTGGGTCTAGGCCAATTATGCACTGCCTCTATTTTTTGGGTATCAACTCTAATTCCATCATTGGAAATAATGTGGCCTAAGAATGACAAAGACTCAAGCCAAAACTCACATTTCGAGAACTTAGCATACAACTCACTATCCTTTAGAGTTTGGAGAACTATTCTGAGATGACTAACATGATCTTCCTCATTCCTCGAATATATTAGTATGTCATCAATGAATACGATAACAAACATATATAAATAAGGCTTGAATACTCTATTCATAAGGTCCATGAATGCTGTTAACGCCTAGTTTAACCGAACAACATGACTAGAAACTCATAATGACCATAATGGATCCTGAAAGCTGTCTTTGGAATATCACATTCCCTTACTCTTAACTGATGGTAGCCAGATATGAGGCCTATGTTAGAGAAACAAGTGGCACCCTGAAGTTGATCGAAGATATCATCAATTCTTGGAAGAGGATACTTATTCTTGATGGTAACCTTGTTCAATTGATGGTAATCTATACACATCCTAAGGAACCATCCTTCTTTCTCACAAATAAGATCAGAGTGCCCCAAGGTGAGACACTTGGTCAAATAAAACCTTTTTCTAGGAGATATTTCAACTACTATTTAAGCTCTTTCAACTCTGCTAGAGCTATTCTATATGGCAGAATAGATATTGGATGAGTATCAAAAAGAATATCTATGCC
Organism: Solanum gracilifrons; assembly: GCA_029582605.1. Classification (NCBI taxonomy): domain Eukaryota; kingdom Viridiplantae; phylum Streptophyta; class Magnoliopsida; order Solanales; family Solanaceae; genus Solanum; species Solanum gracilifrons. The sequence goes on along the minus strand of JAJOOH010000578.1, from coordinate 29,090 downwards.
AAAGTCTATCTCTCTCAGGAGGGACTCTGGGTAGATCATCATGAAAGACTTCTGGAAACTCACTCACAACTGGAACTGATTCAATAGGAGGTGTCTCAACACTAGAGTCATTAACTCGGACTAAGTGATACACACACCTCTTGGAAACTAACTTTCTTTCCTTAAGGTACGAAATAAAACGTCCCTTAGGCACTGCTGAACTACTACTCCACTCTATAACTGGCTCATTAGGAATTTGGAAGCTAACAACTCGAGTTCTACAATCAATGGAAGCATAACAGGCATAAAGCCAGTCCATACCTAGAATGACATCAAGATCTACCATGTCTAACTCAACTAAATAATCTATGGTGTTCTTGTGATTGATGGAAATGACACAATCACGATAGACTCTCTCAGCTAGAATAGACTCCCCAACAGGTGTAGAAACACAAAAAAGCTCACAAAGTTTCTCAGGAAGGACTTCAAAATTCATTACAACATAAGGATTCACAAAAGATAAACCCGCTCCTGGGTCTAGAAAAGCATAGACATTAAAAGTAAATACTTTGAGCATACCAGTGACAACATCTGGAGAATTCTCATGCTCTTGACGACTTGTGATAGGATAAAGATGGTTTGCTCCTCCGCCTTCCCCCGAAGTAGCTCCTCTAGATGCAGCCCTGCCTGGTGGAGCAACTGATGAAGATTGGCATTTATTGCCTTGATTCCCATTACCTTGCCGGTTCTTAGGGCACTCTTTCATGAAGTGATTCTCTTGTCCACATTTGAAACAACCTGTGAAGCCATCGCAATACTTACCTGGGTGGTTCCTACCACACTTAGCATATGCATGAGCCCAGTTACCTTCTTGTGCTATACTACTATGAGATTGTGTAGGTCTAGCTTTGAAGTGCTGGGAATTTTGACTATTGTACTCATTTTTGTTTCTAGGTGCGGGTGCACTAGCAGATGATGAAGTAGATCCCTTTTGCTTTTGATGAAATGACGAACGATTTACATTATTTCTCTGCTGCCCTGACTCATTCCCTGTTTTCGCTTTCTTGTTCCTAAACTCTTCCCTATCCCTTAACTTCTCTTCCTCAACCTGCTGCACATAAACCACAAACCTTGCTATATCCATGTCCCTTATTAGCATATCCACCTTGCGCTCCTTTTTTGACAGACAGGACACCCCAGCAATATATAGACTCATCCTGCTCCTCATAACTACAACCATCTCCAGAGCATATCGGGAAAGTTGGGTGAACTTCAAGATGTACTCATGAACACTTAGTGAATCTTGCTTAAGGGTAAGGAACTCCTGTACCTGAGCCTTTCTTAATTCTCGGGGAAAGAAACACCCCAAGAAAGCCTCCTCAAACATAGCCTAACTCAAAATTGGTGCACCCTCATCTCTACCCTTCTTCCACTGGTCAAACCAAGTCCTAGAAACATTCTTCAGTTTATATGCAGCTAGTTCGACTCGCTCAACATCAGCAGCGTGCATAACCTCAAACACCATTTTCAGTTCCTCAATAAAATTTTCTGGATCCTCAGTAGTGCTTGAACCAGTTAAGCTCGGAGGATTCAACCTCAACAACTCGGGAATCCTCGAAGTATCAGCCTCTTTCTGTCGAGCCCCTCTTTGTTGCCCAACTTAGCTTGTCACAACTTGACTTAGCATTTAGATTGCTTCCCGAAGATAAGCATTGGTGACCTCTCCTTGGGGTTATCTGGTGCATTAGGTAGCCCTTGCTCCTCAATGTTCCTCCTAGCAGGACGACCTCGAATAACTCTTCATGGAGGCATGATCAACTGAAAGATACGCACAGGCATGAGTTAGAAAGAGACTTTATAGAGATAAACTATATCGCACGAAATGAGTATGAAAGAAGTGAAGGAAATTCCAAAAATGTTGCAGCCTCCTAATTATAGATGTGGCGCACTTCACACCGATAACTAAGAATCTACATACACAGCTTCATAGACTCCCTAGGACTCTTGAACTCTGTTCTCTGATACCAAGTTTTTCATACCCCGAGCCTACACCTTGGGTAGGACTAACACTCGAGAACCATTGCTGGCCCCAAGCGAACCCTTGGCCTGGCATAACTCATAGCAAAAAACTTAAATAACAAGATAATAGTCTTAAAGATAAACTCATGAAATAACTTCGAATGTCTTAAAATAACTTCGAATGTCTTAAAATAACTTTCAACTAGCCAAGATGGCAACACAAATCTCAAAACATAAGCCAATAACAAGGTATTGACAAATAAACTAACTAACTGTCTATGAAGCCTCTATCAACTGAGATGGACGTCAAAAAAAGACCCATGACATCGTAATGAACTAACTAATCAAAGAAATAAAAAGGGAATCCTCCGAAAAGCAATGAGGCTCACCAACTGACTCTGAGTGCTCAACTGGATCAACGAGGCGTTGGGTGCTGATCCTGATTTCTTGTATCTGCATCAGAAAATGATGTAGGCCAAATGGAATCAGCACATTGAATGTACGAGTATGCGAGGGGAAAACTAAACATGATATAAGCTTGGAAAGAATCTGAATAGAACACTTACCTTAGCTTTACTCAACTCATGGATACTCAACTCAAATGCAAAATAAAACAACAATAAAGGTGCAGTTTATACAAAGCATTTAATAGCATGTGACAACTCAATGTGTTAAAGAAATACAATAACAATTCAGTTTACATATAAAGTAATATAATAATATGGGAGTTTCTCTAATCGACAACCACCACTTTAAGCTAAAGTGATGATATAACAGTTCGTCCACACTGCCAGAGCTGTCCTATACCTCTCCTCGATATAGAACGCCTCAACTAAGTGGATCCACTAGTCTATGCTAAAAAGTACTAAAGAATCATCTAAAAAGTATGACCCTTTCTACCCTTGATGGCTACAATGTTTATGGAGACTTGAGTTATCTGAACTCGTCCCCATATTGCTCAATACTACTCCCAAAAATATAATCAGCTCATATGTTTAAAAACAAATCTCTTTCTGTGGTTAAGATAATTACTCAAAAACTAGCTCAAAGGCTCTTTTGGAAATCGGTGTTTCCTCTCTTGTTTAAATGTAAAAACATTTACTCTTTTGGGAATACATAGTCCCGGTATACTTTTTTGAAGAGAAGAACTTTGGTCTTTACTCTTTACTCAACTCAAAACTCAAGTCTTAAAACAAAGTTAAAACGTTTGCAAAAGACTTTTGAAATGACACTACGAAATCTCTAGACATGGCTCTTAACTTTCCTTGAATTTGAATTTATGGATTCAAGGATTGTGATTTGTGATAGGAAGGGTCTCATGATGTTTAGGAGTGTTTTTAGATAGTTAAACATGAGAAACGATCAAGAAACCACTATCTAGAAATGAATTCACGACGCGGAGATGCATTTTTATTTTTGGTCGCAAAATTCATTTTGAGGAAGAACTGTCCGTGACCGCTCCGCTCCGCGAAGAAGAATTTCTCAACCCTGAGGAACAGGTCCGCGCTATGGACCTAGTACCTAGATTTTTAGGGGAATTGGGTATGGTGGATAATAGTTCATGTTGATATTAATGCTGAAAAACACGCCTGAAGTAACACATTTTTGCAAGTTTTGAGGTTTGTTTTGATAAATAGCTAACTATAGTCTAGATAGAAAATGCAAACACCTTACAGTTAAAGTATGAAACTCATGAGAAAAGTAATAATACATGTTTGTTTCTACTTACTCAAAAACACGTGACCTATAAATTACACAGAACCGAAAATCCAAAAAGTTACCTTGTTTGAGGAGGCCAAAGATTGCTATCATTTTGTGGATTACAACCATGTTTTATACTATCCCTTCACTCCAATACTTTTTCATTTTTCTCACCAATAGCACTCCAAAAAGTCAAGACAGATTCACCAGCACTATAACCGTCTTTACAATCCTTAACTTTTTTTTCGGGGGGAGGGGTGTTAGGGTTTTTCCCGAGTTTTCATACATCGTTTGAAGTTTATTTTTCTATTGAAGGAAATTCAATGTGTTACCATAAATGCTTGTACTCTATTATATCCATAAAAAATATCAGTAAAATAGTTCTACTATAATTTAATATTTTATTCTACTTTTAATATTATAATTTTATGGCTATAAATTATTATGACAATTGAGAATATTTGATGGGGACATATATCAAATGTGTATTATTTTTTATTTCTTTAGTAAATAGAAAAAAGCTTTAAAAAGTCATAAAAGCAGTACTACTTAAATATTTTAGAAGAAAAATTTTCATATGCTTGAGTGCATTTCCCTATAAATTACTCAATCTTCTTCGTGTTTGTGTTCTTTGTTTGCTAGAAAATCGATACACTAATTAACTTCTGTCCAAACGTGTTAGATAGTGAAAGATGTGAAATTATTGAATTTCAACCATGCCAAATGCTCAAAATTCAAGAAATGTGAAAATATACACTTATTTATCTTGGTTAAAAGGTCGGAAACTACATTCTACATCATATCAACACAATTTTTTAATGAGTTGAGCTAGTAAATAAATGGGGTAATGATCAGGCCAAACTTAGATGGATTTAAAGAATTATATTTTCATGAATGAGTTTTTGTCGTTAGGGTGAATTTCTTGTAGAATTTACGTCGTATTTGATAATCAAAACTCGACATATGATACCAGTTTTCGTCATTGAGAGACAACATATTTGAGGATTGAGGGGTTTTATCACCCTATATATGATAAGACTCTTAGGAGTGAAAGTAAATTCATTCTAAACTCAAAATCTATAGTTAATGATGGAGATAGTTACTACCGGTCACGATCTTCGAATATGATAAGCGTAATATAAATAGGTGTTTTTCCCCTCAATTTTTTGTATTCAATATCCTATTTAAAACTGAATTCAAATACATTTCTAAACTATAGATCTATATTTGATGGCGGAGATAATTACCACTCAGCATGAGCACATGTTTTTTCATATTCTATATTCGGTATCCGCTTTAAAGAAAACCCATTTTGAAATTATAGAGTTCAAGTTTAAAATTATCACAGTTTTACACATCAATGATTAGAAAAATAAACTTACAATATTATAAAAAAAAAATATGGGGTAAAGTTATTATAAAAGAAAAGTTGAATAAAGGATAAAATAAGATTAGTAAATCATTAGAACAAAACAAGACAATGACACAATCATACCAACTCACTGGTTATGTAAAGAGAGACTTTTTGTCATTACATGATAACAAATTTGAAAATAAAATAATATTCACATAAGAAGAAATTTGTAAATTAACATATCAAATTTTATCAAAATCTAGTGATGCTTTTCCAGAAGGCCTTTTACGGTAGAAATAATCCCAATAATTAGAATGCAAGACATATTTGTACACTGTCTTTTCTCCATCTTTGATCATTTGTGGAAATGGACCAATGACACCATCAAGGCTAGCATTCACAAATATCGGTACAGATATTCGAGCCCTGCTCGAATCAACTGCTACACAATGCTCGATACTCTTGTATCGATCATTGCTCATGATCTGCAAGAAGTCACCTATGTTAACAGCTAAGGATCCTTTGATTGGATTTACGTAGATCCTATCATCTCCTTTAGTCCCTAGGACATATAGGCCTCCCGTTTCATCTTTGAAGAGCGGAGAGATGCAGGACCCGTCGCACTGTCGACGAGCCCCCATGGTGATACTTGAATTTGGGTGTGGTGGATAATAGTTCATGTTGATATTCATAGTTCCCATCAAGAGAGGTTCTAAAGATTCATCAATTTCATTGAAATTGAGAGCCTTCAATAAAACCTCTAACAACTTTTTAGCAAGTGGTTTGACCCACTTTTGGTACTCCAAGACTTGGTACCTATAAATCAGTGACAAAGTCAAGAATTTCGTTAAGAGCGTACATAATTTAATGGCAAGGTAATTTAATATCAAAGTAAAGAATTTCACTAAGAGTGTTTCCATAATTCATCAGAGACACCGTTTTTACCCCACAAAAGGTAGAAATAAGATCTGCATACATCCTATCCTCTCCATGCCCTACTTGTGGAATCATACTATATATTATTGTAAAACGGATAGAAAAGATTCCTACACATACAATATAATTCTGATTTAAGTTATATACACCTTTATAAAATTTAGAGATAATGGTGAAAAACACGCCTGAAGTAACACATTTTTGCAGGTCTCCAATCTGATTGTCATCACTTAACTATCAAATCACATCTCAAAATTAATGAGTCAGTTGCCATTTGTGCAAAATTTTAAGCCTAAATAACTTGTGATATAACCTGTTGTGATTTTATTGAGACACTTGTTCTTGTACGTTTCAAGGATTGTTTTGATAAAAAGCTAACTATAGTTTAGATAGAAAATACAAACACCTTACGGTAAAAAATATGAAACTCATGAAAAAAGTAATACTAGAGGTGTATTTCTTACTTACTCAAAAACACGTGACCTATAAAATACACAGAACCGAAAACCCAAAAACTTAACTTGTTTGAAGAAGCCAACGATTGCTATCATTTTGTGGATTACTACCATGTTTTATACTGTCCCTCCACTCCAAAACTTTGTCATTTTTCTCTCCAATAGCCCTCCAAAACATCAAGACAGATTCACCAGCACTATAATTGTCTTTAAAATACTTAACTTTTTCTTGAGCTGGCAATTCAAAGAACTTGTGTGCTGCATCTTTCAAATCTTCAAGAACTTCAATTGGGATCCCATGATTAATGATTTGGAAGCAACTCCACTTGGCTGCTGTTTCTTGAATTGACTTTTGAACATTCAATCATAAAAATTCGATAAATCAATTGTTGGGATTGATTCTTGATTGTCAATTTGAGATTTTTCTAGTCTGTGTTCTTTTGGTTGAATACATTGATTTGGGATAATTTCAAGGCTTCTGTCTACTAGACCTTTTATTCCATTTGCTTTATTGATTACAAAATCCAGTATGCCATCATTTATTTCAAATTTTGATGAAAGTCATTTGTGTGTTGAATCTTGATTAGTGTGTACTAATAGAACAAGGAAATTTGGGGTTTTTCTATGGTGGGTTGAGAGGGGTGTGTGTGGGGGAGGGAGGCGAGAATGGGCTGTCTATGAAATGATGGAAGAAGAAGATTTGGGGTTTTTATGGTGGGTTTGAGGGAGGAGGGGTGTTAGGGTTTTTCCCGATTTATCTTAAATTGTTTGAAGTTTATTTTTCTATTGTAGGAAAGTCAATGTATTACCATAAATGTTTGTACCCTATTATATCCATAAAAAAAATATCAGTAAAATAGTGCTACTATAAGTTAATATTTTATTCTACTTTTAGTATTATAATTTTATAGCTATAAATTATTATGACAATTGAGAATATTTGATGGGGACTTAAATCAAATGTGTATTATTTTTATTTTGTTTGATTAAATAGGAAAAATCATTTAAAGGTCATAAAAGCAGTACTACTTAAATCTTTTAGAAGAAAAAATTTCATATGCTTTAGTGCATTTCCCTAAAAATTACTAAATCTTCTTTATATTTGTGTTCTTTGTTTGCTAGAAAATCGATACATTTATTAACCTCTCTCCAAACGTGTTAGATACTTTAAAATGTGAAATAATTTAATTTCAACCATGCAAAATGCTCAAAATTCAAGAAATGTGAAATTGCACACTTATTTATACTGGTTAATAGGCCGGAAACTACATTCTACATCATATTAACACAGTTTTTTAAATGAGTTGAGCTAGTAAATAAATAAGGAATGATTAGGCCAAACTTGGATGGATTTAAAGAATCATATTTTCATGAATGAGTTTTTGTCGTTATGGTGATTTTTTCATAGAATTTACGTCGTATTTGATAATCAAAACTCGACATATGATACCATTTTTCGTCATTGAGAGACAACCTATTTGATGATTGAAGGGTTTTGGTCACCCTATATTTGATACGACTCTTAGGAGTGAAAGTAAATTCATTCTAAACTTGAAATCAATAGTTAATGATGGATATAGTTACTGTCACTCCCCGAGCCTACATCCTGGGTGGGTCTGACACTCGAGAACCATTGCTGGCCCCAAGCGAACCTTTGGCCTAACTTACTTACTTAGCAGAAGTCTTAAATCAATAAAGATAAAACTATTAAATAAACTTGAATGTTATAAAGGAACATTCAATTGGAAATTAAGGTAAACTTAAGTCTTAACATCAGATAATGACAATGAAAAGACTAAAGAACTAACATCTCACTGTGTATGAAGCCTCTAAAACGACTGAAATGGATGTCGGGACAAACCCCACGACATACTAATGAACTAATGAAATAACTGAAAGCAATAAAAAGGAGTCCTCCGGAATGCAAGGAGGCTCACCAACTAACTCTGGAGTGCTCACTTGATCAACGATGCGCTGGATGCCGATCCTAGTTACCTGTGTCTGCATCATAGTAAGATGCAGTCCAACTGGCATCAGTACATTGAATGTACGAGTATGCGAGTTGGAATGCTAAACACAACATAGGCTTGAAAGAAATCTGAAGAACTAACCTCACTCAACTCAACTCAACATTACTGTACTTATTTCAATATAATATAGTCTAAAACAAGTGCAATATAAAGAAAAGTTGTTTAAAACATAATGTCAACTCTGTGTATATGCAAAGATACATATAACTCTGAAATGTATGTAAAAATACAATAAACTGTGTATATAAAAATACAATTACTATTGTGGGAGTTTCTCTAAACGACAACCATCACGTAAGAGCTATTGTGATGATACAACATTTTTCCTCACGCTGCCAGGGTCATCCTATACCTTGCCGAGGGTATAGAACCTGAACTAAAATGTGTATCCACTAGTCTATGCTAAAAAGCACTAAAGGAATCATCTAAAAAGTATGACCCTTTTCTACCCATGGTGGCTACATGGTTTATGGGGGCTGTGAGTTGTCTGAACTCTTCCCCATATCGGTGTTCAATACTATTCCCAAAAATATAATATTAGCGCTTATGTTTAAAACCATACTTTTTTTTGTGATTTGAGATTAGTGCTCAAAAACTTATTTCAAACGCTATCCTGGAAATAAAAGTTTCCTCTCTTACTTCATTTAGAATGCGATTACTCTTTTCTGAAAACTAGCCCGAAGGCTCTTTGGAAATTGAGGTTTCCTTTCTTGTTTAAATGTGAAAACATTTTAAACCCTTTGGGAATACATAGTCCTCTAATACTTTTGAAGAAATGAACTTCAATCTTTACTCTTTACTCTTTACTCGACTTGAACTTTAAGTCTTAAAACAAAGTTAAAAGCATTTTCAAAAGACTTCTTGAAAAGACTCTAAGAACTTCCTAGACTTGGCTCTTCACTTTCCTTGAATTTGAATTTATGGATTCAAGGTTATGATTCATGTTTATGGATGATTTCTAGATATTTAGAAATAACTTAGAGTAGTTAGAATCAATGGAAGTGTTAGTACACTTTAGAAGGACTTAAATAGGCTAATCAATGAAAACTGGTGAGAAACGAAGATTTGGGAGCATCCCGGGCGCGCTGCGCCATCCCCAAATTACTGGGTCTCCAAAATGGCGCACTGCTGGTGCGCCACCCTAGCCTTCCTGGCAGTATTGGGGCGCGTCGCGGCACCTGTTCCTTAGGCAAAACTCTGACAAACTTTTGGTCTCGTTTTCTGATCTTAAATCAATTTTAATCGATTCTTTTCTCAAATTCACTTTAGAATCAGATACCCAATGTATATACACAAAATCTAATTCATACAACTCAAGGAATCGACACTTTAATATAAAGAAACTCCTTTATCTCAACTCATATTCAAGAATGAAATTAATTCAAGAACAACTATCAAGAACATCAAATTCTCAATCTTTTTAGGATGAAAATACGGTGAATTAAACATGCTTGGCGCGTGGGTGAACTAACCTAACGCTATGTGGTCTCACATACCTTGTAGGGATCATCCTCGCCGAAATCCACAAGCTAAACTCGACGAATCTTGAACGTTCTTGCTTCCTCTTCTCCTTTCTCCTCTTTTCTCGTTTCTCCATGCCCTAACTTGAAATCCACTCTTTTCTAAACTGACTAAAATCTGACTTACCCCAATTAAACTCCAAAAAACGAATTAAAATTATTAGGTAAGGAAAAAACTAAATTACCCTTCCAAAATCCAAATTAGACTTTCCTTAATCCAACAGCCCAACTTCCAAAGCGCAGAAACTTACTCATACGAACTCGGGATCGTGCAAACTCGGCGACGTTGGAAAGATCTTGGACTGGTAGTACCTCTAACTCATCCTGAGCTAAAAGTTATGGCCGTTCGAAATTGGCCAAAACTCAACTTTTCCTAACTTAAACAAATTTTCCAGATTTTCATTATTTTCAAAAATGACTATTTCCAGTTCTTAGCTTCTTCCTAGCTATTTCAAATGGCGAGATGTTACAATATCTCTCTTTGGGAATATTTGTCCTCAAATGAGATTATTCTTACTAGCAAATGCAAACAAACAACATGCTTACTGATAATTTAAAGAGTACTTAGAAGAGAATTACTACATTGGTCTGCACTTTCTCCAGATTTAAAGAGATGTAGATATATCTTCTTCATATCCTCCTCAGCTTCCCAAGTAGCTACCTCAACAAATTGGTTCCTCCAAAGGACTTTGACTGATTCTACCTCTTTTGTTCTCAACTTGCGAACTTGGCGATCTAGAATCTAAACATGAATCTCTCATAAAATAAGCTATCATTGATCCCAATATTTTCAGTTGGTATGATCAGTGAAGGATCACCCATGCACTTATTCAACATAGGTATGTGAAACACCGGATGAACTGCGGCTAACTCTTGTGGTAACTCTAACTTATAAGCTACATTGCCGACCCTAATGAAGGATCGCTCATGCAGTTATTCAACATAGAGATGTGAAACACCGGATGAACCGTGGCTAACTCTTGTGGTAGCTCTAACTCATAAGTTACATTGACGACCCTCTTGGATATTCGATAAGGTCCAGTATACCGGGGACTAAGTTTTCGCTTCATACCAAACCTCATAATACCCTTCATGGGTGAAACCTTTAGATATACCCAATCATCTACTTCAAACTCTAACGCCCTTCTCCTAACACTAGTATACGATTTCTGACGATTCTGTGCCGTTTTCAACCTCTCTTGAATCACTTTCACCTTCTCCATAGATTGATGAACTAAATCTGGTCTTATCAACCCTGCTTCACCAACTTCAAACCATCCAATAGGAGATCTGCATCTTCTCCCATAAAGGGCTTCATAAGGAGCCGTTTGGATGCTCGAGTGGTAACTATTGTTGTAAGCAAACTCGATGAGAGGTAGGTGATCATCCCAATAACCTTTGAAATCAATCACGCACGCCCTCAACATATCCTCTAAAGTTTGAATAGTCCGCTCTGCCTACCCATCTGTCTGAGGATGAAATGCGGTACTTAAGTTCACCTTTGAACCCAAGCCTTTTTGGAATGACTTCCAAAACTGTGCAGTAAATTGCGCACCTCTGTCTGAAATAATGGAGACCCGAACCCATGAAGTCTTACCAGATCTTGAAGATATAACTTAGCATAATCTTCTGCCGAATGAGTAATCATTACCGGCAAAAAGTGGGATGATTTTGTCATTCTATCGACAATCACCCAAATAGAATCATGTTGCCTGCGAGACCTTGGCAAACCTGTGATGAAGTCCATATTAATCATCTCCCACTTCCATTCTGAAAGTTCTATATTCTGAGCCAAACCACCAGGGCTTTGATGCTCTACTTTAACTTGTTGGCAATTTGGGCAATTAGCAACAAATTCTGCAATGCCCTTCTTCATACTATTCCACCAATACAACTCTTTCAAATCACGATAAATCTTTGTGGAACCCAGATGAATGGAATATCTGGAGCTATGAGCCTCCTCCATGATCCTCTCTTAGAGTCCATCCACCATTGGTACACACAATCTACCTTGATATCTCAGTATGATATCTCCCCCTTGTTCAAAAGCTAATATTTTGTGCTTATGAACATTTTCCTTCAATTCAAGAAAAATGGGATCTTGGTCTTGTTTTTCTTTCACTTCTGACACTAATGAAGATTCAGGCCCATTCATTACCACTATTCCTCCTTCTGTGAAATCCACTAGTCGGACCCCTAAGCGTGCAAGTCTATGCACATCTTTCGCTAACTCTCTCTTTTCTTCCTCAACATGGGCGGTACTACCCATAGACAACCTGCTTGAGGCATCAGCAACAACATTAGCCTTACCTGGGTGGTAAAGAATACTCATGTCATAATCCTTGAGCAATTCTAACCACCTCTTCTGTCTGAGATTAAGCTCTTTCTGAGTGAACAAATATTGAAGACTCTTGTGATCAGTGAATACATCAACATGAACACCATAAAAATAATAACGCCATATCTTCGAAGCAAATACTACAGCAGCCAACTCTAAGTCATGAGTTGGGTAGTTCTTCTCATGAACTTTCAACTATCTAGAGGCATAAGCTATAACCTTGTCATTCTGCATTAATACACAACCCAAACCAACTCTAGATGCATCACAATACACCACAAAACCTTGAGTACCTTTTGATAAGGTCAAAACTGGGGAAGTAGTCAACCTCTTTTTCAATTCCTAAAAGCTTTTGTCACAAGCTTCAGACCATTGAAACTTCACTGTCTTCTGAGTCAATTTGTTCAAAGGGGACGAAATTGATGAGAACCCCTCTACAAACCTTCTATAATAGCTATCCAAACCCAAGAAACTCCTAATATCAGTTGGAGGTGTGAGTCTAGTCTAATTCTGTGCTGCCTCAATTTTCTAAGTATCAACTTCCCTCTCCAGACACAGTATGACCTAAGAAGGCCATAGACTCAAGCCAAAACTCACACTTAGAGAACTTGGCATACAACTCTCTATCTTTCAAAGTCTGAAGAACTATTCTGAGATGACTCGCATGATCTTCAACATTCTGTGAATAAATTAGTATGTCATCAGTGAAGACAATAATAGACATATCTAAATAAGGTTTGAATACCCTATTCATGAGGTCCATGAATGCTGCAGGCGCATTTGTCAAACCAAAGGACATGACCAAAAACTCATAATGACCATAACGGGTTCTGAAAGCTATCTTTGGAATGTCACATTCCTTTACTCTTAATTGATGGTAGCCAGATCTGAGATCTATCGTAGAAAAACAGGTGGCACCCTGAAGTTGATCAAATAAATCATCAATCCTTGGAAGAGGATACTTGTTCTTGATGGTAACCTTGTTCAACTGACGGTAATCTATACACATCCTAAGGGAACCATCTTTCTTTCTCACAAATAAGACTGGAGCGCCCCAAGGTGAGACACTTGGTCGAATAAATCCCTTATCTAAAAGATCCTTTAACCGCTCTTTAAGCTCTTTCAACTCTATTGGTGCCATTCTATATGGCGAAATAGATATAGGACGAGTATCTGGAAGAAGGTCTATACCGAACTCTATCTCTCTCTTAGGAGGTACTCTAGGAAGATCATCTGGAAATTCTTTTACTACTGAAACTGACTGAATATGAGGTATCTCAACACTAGAGTCATTAACTCGGACTAAGTGACAGATACAACCCTTAGGAACTAACTTCCTTGCCTTAAGGTATGAAATGAAACGACCCTTAGGCACTGCTAAACTGCTTTTCCACTCTAAGACTGGCTTATTTGGAAACTTAAACTTGAAAATTCGAGTTCTACAATCAACTGAGGCATAACAGACATGAAGCCAATCCATACCAAGAATGACATCAAAATCTACCATGTCTAACTCAATTAAATTAGCCAAGGTACTCTTGTGATTGTGGAAATGGGACAATCGCGATAGACTCACTCTGCTAGAATAGACTTACCAACATGTGTAGAAACACTGAATGGTTCACTAAGTTGCTCAGGAATAACATCAAAATTGATAGCAACATACGGAGTTACAAAAGATAAACTCATTCCTGCGTCTAGTAAAGCATAAACAGTAAATTCAGAGATTGGATCATACCAGTGACAACATCTGGCAAATCCTCTTGCTCTTGGCGACTACTGATAGCATACAAGTGATTTGTTTCTCCGCCAGTACCGGAAGTAGCCCCTCTAGGTGCAGCTCTGTTTGGTGGAGCAACTGAAGAAGACTGGGCTCTATTGCCCCCATTACCAGTTCCCTGCTTGTTCTTTGGACACTTTCGCATGAAATGCCCATTCTGACCACACTTGAAACAACTAGTGGAGCCCTCACGACATGTACCTGAGTGATTTCTACCACACTTAGCGCATGCAGGAGGCTTACTACCCCCTTACGCCATGCTACCCTCAAAATAAGCAGGTTTAGCTCTAAATTTCTAACTATTGTACTCACATTTGTTCTTAGGTGCAGGTACACTAGCAAATGATAGAGAAGGTCCCTTCTGTTTCTGCTGAAAGGATGACCGATTGGCATTACTCTTCTGCTGTCCGAATTCGTTCCCTTTCTTATCTCTCTTGTTCTTAAACTATTTTCTATCCCTTAGCTTCACTTCCTCAACTTGCTGCACATATACCATTAACCTTGAGATATCCATTCCATCTATCAACATTGCAGCCCTACCTTCCTTACTCGACAGATGAGCCGGCCCAGCAACAAACAAGCTCATTTTACTCCTTAAGTACGCAACCATTTTCGAAGCATAACGGGACAGTTGGGTGAACTTCAATCCATACTCATGAACACTCATAGAGTGTTGCTTAAGTGTGAGGAACTCTCGTACCTTAGCCTCTTTCAGTTCTCGAGGAAAGAAACTCCCCAAGAAATCCTCCTCAAAGCAAGCCCAACTCGCAGGTGGTGTATCCTTAGCTCAACCATATTTCCACTGATCAAACCAAGTCCTAGCAACATTCTTCAGTTGATATTCAGATAGTTCTACTCGCTCAGTATCGGCAACATACATAACCTCAAATACCTTTTTCAGTTCTTCAATAAAATTCTCCGGATCCTCTGTAGTGCTCGAACTCGTGAAACTTGGAGGGTTCATCCTCAAGAACTCATGAATCCTTGAAGTATCAGCCTCATTCTGTTTAGCTCCTCTTTTCTGCCCAACCTGGTTAGTCACAACCTGACTTAGCATTCAAATTGCATCCCTCAATTTAGCATTGGTGACTTCCCTTTGGGGTTGTACTTTTGGTGCATTAGGTACCCCTTGCTCTTGTGGCTCAACATTCCTTCTGGCAGGACGACCTCAGACAAGTCTTTGTGGAGGCATGATTATCTGAAAATATGCGCAAGCATGAATTAGAAGGAAACTTTTTAGAGATCAAACTTTAACGCACGAAATGAGTATGAAAGAAGTGAGAAATTTTCCTAAGTGTTGCAGCCTCTTAATTATAGATGTGACGTGCTTCACACCGATAACTAGAACTCTACAGACACGCTTCATAGACTCCGTAGGACTCTTGAACTCTGTGCTTTAATACCAAGTTTGTCATGCCCCGATCCTATACCCTAGGTGGGACTGTCACTCGAGAACCATTGCTGGCCCCAAGCGAACCCTTGGCCTGACTTACTTACTTAGCAGAAGACTTAAATCATTAAAGATAAAACTATGAAATAAACTGGAATATTATAAAGGAACATTCAACTAGCCATTAAGGGAAACTTAAGTATCAACTTAAGATAATGACAATGAAAAGACTAAAGAACTAACATCTGATTGTCTATGAAACTTCTAAAACAACGGAGATGGATGTCGGGACAAACCCCACAACATCCTAATGAACTAATGAAATAACAGAAAGAAATAAAAATGAGTCCTCCAGAATGCAAGGAGGCTCACCAACTGACTCTAGAGTGCTCATTGGATCAATGATGCGCGGGATGTCGATCCTAGTTACTTGTGTATGCATCATAGTAAGATGCAGGACAACTGGCATCAGTACATTGAATGTACGAGTATGCGAGTTGGAATGCTAAGCATAACATAGGCTTGAAAGAAATCTGAAGAATTTACCTAACTGAACTCAACTCAACATAACTGAACTCATTTCAATCTAAAACAAGTGCAATATAAAGAAAAGTTGTTTAAAACATGATGTCAACTCTGTGGGTATGCAAAGATGCATATAACTCTAAAATGAATGTAAAAATACAATAAACCGTGTATATAAGAATACAATTACTGTTGTGGGAGTTTTTCTAATCGACAACCATCACGTAAGAGCTATTGTGATGATACATCACTTTGCCTCACGCTGCCAGAGCCGTCCTATACCTTGCCGAGGGTATTGAACCTGAACTACAAAGTGGATCCACTAGTCTATGCTAAAAAGCACTAAAGGAATCATCTAAAAAGTATGGCCCTTTTCTACCCATTGTGGCTACATAGTTGTCTGAACTCTCCCCCATATCGGTGCTCAATACTACTCCCAAAAATATAATATTAGCTCTTCTGTTAAAAAAAATACTTCTTTCTGTGATTTTATATTAGTGCTCAAAAACATAGGCCAAAGGCTATCTTGGAAATCAAAGTTTCCTCTCCTGCTTCATTTAGAAAGCGATTACTATTTTCAGAAAACTACCCCGAAGGCTTTTTGGAAATCGAGGTTTCCTTTCTTGTTTAAATGTGAAAGCATTTTAAATCCTCTGGGAATACTTAGTCCCGTAATACTTCTGAAGAAATGAACTTCAATCTTTACTGTTTAATCAACTTGAACTTTAAGTCTTAAAACAAAGTTAAAAGCATTTGCAAAAGACTTTTTGAAAAAATTCTAAGAACTTCCTAGACTTGGCTCTTCACTTTCCTTGAACTTGAATTTATGGATTCAAGGTTATGATTCATGTTTATGGATGATTTCTAGATATTTAGAAGTCACTTAGAGTAATTAGAATTAATGGAAAGTGTTAGTATACTTTAGAAGGACTTAAATAGGATAAACGATGAAAACTGGTGAAAAATGACGATTTGGGCACATACCGATCGTGCCGCGCCATTCCCAAATTACTGGGGCTCCAAAATGGTGCCCTGCTTGCACACCGCCCCAGCCTACCTGGTGCTATGGGTGCGCGTCACGCCACCTGTTACTTAGGCAAAAATCTGACAAACTTTTGGTCTAGTATTCTGATCTTAAATCAATTTTAATCGATTCTCTTTCAAAAATTCACTTTACAATTAGATACCCAATCTATATACACAAAATATAACTCATACAACTCAAGGAATCAACACTTTAATATGAAGAAACTCCTTAATCTCAACTCATATTGAAGAACGAAATCACTTCAAGAAAAACTATCAAGAACATCAAATTCTCAATCTTTTTAGGATGAAAATACGCTGAGTTAAACATGTTTGGCGCATGGGTGAACTAACCCAATGCTATGTGATCTCACATACCTTATAGGGATCACCCCCGACAAAATCTACAAGCTAAACACGACGAATCTTGAACGTTCTTGCTTCCTTTTCTCCTTTCTCCTCTTTTCTCCTTTCTCCAAGCCCTAGTGTGAAATTCACTATTTTCTAAACTGACTAAAATCTGACTTACCCCAATTAAATTCCTAAAAATGAATTAGAACAATTAGCTAAGGAAAAGACTAAATTACCCTTCAAAAATCCAGATTAGACTTTCCTTAATCTAATAGCCCAACTTCGAAAGGCATAACTTACTCATACGAACTCGGAATAGCGCAAACTCGGCGGCGTTGGAAAGATCATTCCAAGATCTTTCCTATCATATCTGGAAGTACCTCTAACTCATCCTGAGCTAGAATTTATGGCCGTTTGAAGTTGGCCAAAACTCAACTTTTCCTAACTTAATTTTTTTTTCTAGATTTTCATTATTTCCAAAAATGACTATTTCCAATTCTTAGGTTCTTCCTAGCTATTTCAAATTTTGAGATGTTACAATTACTACCAGTCACGATCTACGAATATGATAAGCGTAATATAAGTAGCTGTTTTTTCCCTTCATATTTTGTATTCAGTATCCTATGTGAAACTGAATTCAAATACATTTCTAAACTCGAGATCTATAATTGATGGCGGAGATAATTACTACTCATCATAAGTACATTTTTTTTCTTATTCTATATTCGGTATCTGCTTTAAAGATAACCCATTTTCAAATTATAGAGTTCAAGTTTAAAATTATCACAGTGTTACACATCAATGATTAGAAGAATAAACTTACAATATTATAAAGAAAAAATATGGGGTAAAGTTATTTTAAACGAAAATTAGGATAAAGAACAAAATATGATTAGTAAATCATTAGAACAAAACAAGATAATGACACAATCATACCACTGGTTATGTAAAGAGAGACTTTTTGTCATTACATGGTAACAAATTTGAAAATAAAATAACATTCACATAAGAAGAAATTTTTAAATTAAAATATCAAATTTTAACAAAATCAAGTGATGCATTTTCAGAAGGCCTTTTACGATAGAAATAATCCCAATAATCAGAATGCAAGATATGTTTGTACACTGGTTTTTCTCCATCTTTCAGCATTTGTGGAAATGGACCAATGACACTATCAAGGCTAGCATTCACGAATAGCGGAACAGATATTCGAGCGCTGCTTGAATCAACTGCTACACAATGCTCGATACTCTTGTATCCATCATTGCTCATGATCTGCAACAAGTCACCTATGTTAACCGCTAAGGCGCCTTCGATTGGATTTATGTGGATCCAATTATCTCCTTTAGACCCTCAGACATATAGGCCTCCCGTGTCGTCTTGGGAGAGCAAAGTGATGCAGGACCCGTCGCAGTGTCGGCGATCCCCCATGGTGATACTTGGATTTGGGCATGGTGGATAATAGATCATGTTGATATTCATAGTTCCCATCAAGAGAGGACCTAAAGATTCATCGATTTCATTGACATTGAGACCCTTCAATAAAACCTCTAACAACTTTTTAGCAAGTGGTTTGACCCACTTTTGGTACTCCAACACATAGTACCTATAAATCAGTGACAAAGTCAAGAATTTCGTTAAGTGCGTACATAATTTAATGGCAAGGTAATTTAATGTCAAAGTAAAGAATTTCTCTATGAGTGTTTCCATAGTCCATCAGAGACAACGTTTTTACCCCACAAAGGTAGAAATAAGTTCTGCGTACATCCTATCCTCTCCATACCCTACTTGTGGAATTATACAAGATATATTATTATAAAACGGATAGAAAAATTCCTACAAATTCAATATAATTCTGATTTAAGTTGTATACACCTTTATAAAATTTATAGATAATGGTGAAAAACACGCATGAAGTAACATATTTTTGCAAGTCTCCAATCTGATTGTCATCACTTAACTATTAAATCACATCTCAAAATTAATGAGTCAGTTGCCATTTGCACAAAATTTTAAGCCTAATTAATTTGTGACTCAACCTTTTGTGATTTTATTGAGACACTTGGTCTTGTACATTTCGAGGTTTGTTTTGATAAAAGGCTAATTGTAGTTTCGATAGAAAATGCAAAAACCTTACAGTTAAAGATATGAAACTCATGAAAAAAGTAATACTAGAGGTATGTTTCTTACTTACTCAAAAACACATGACCTATAAATTACACAGAACTGAAAACTCAAAGCTTACCTTGTTTGAGGAGGCCAAAGATTGCTATCATTTTGTGGATTACAACCATGTTTTATACTGTCCCTCCACTCCAAAACTTTTTCATTTTTCTCACCAATAGCCCTCCAAAACATTAAGACACATTCACCAGCACTATAATTGTCTTTACAATACTTAACTTTTTCTTCAGCTGGCAATTCAAAGAACTTGTGTGCTGCATCTTTCAAATCTTCAAGAACTTCAATTGGGATCCCATGATTGATGATTTGGAAGCAACCCCACTTGGCTGTTGCTTCTTGAATTGACTTTTCAACATTCAAATCATAAGAATTCGATAAATCAATTGTTGGGATTGATTCTTGATTGTCAATTTGGGATTTGTCTAGTCTGTGTTCT
Organism: Solanum gracilifrons; assembly: GCA_029582605.1. Classification (NCBI taxonomy): domain Eukaryota; kingdom Viridiplantae; phylum Streptophyta; class Magnoliopsida; order Solanales; family Solanaceae; genus Solanum; species Solanum gracilifrons. The sequence continues at coordinate 9,066 of JAJOOH010000578.1, read as the reverse complement.
TTTGGTTGAAAACATTGATTTGGGATAATTTCAAGGCTTCTGTCTACTAGACCTTTTATTCCATTTGCTTTCTTGATTACAAAATCAAGTATGTCATCATTTGTTTCAAATTTTGATGAAGTCATTTGTATGTTGAATCTTGATGAGTGTGTACTAATGGAACAAGGAAATTTGAGGTTTTTCTATGGTGGGTTGAGAGGGGTGTGTGTGGGGGAGGGAGGGGAAAAGGGTTGTCTATGAAATGATGGAAGTAGGAGATTTGGGGTTTTTATGGTGGCTTTGAGGGGGGAGGGGTGTTAGGGTTTTACCCGAATTTTCTTAAATTGTTTGAAGTTTATTTTTCTATTGAAGTTAAGTCAATGTATTAACATAAATGCTTGTACTCTATTATATCCATAAAAAAAATATCAGTGAAATAGTGCTACTATTAATTAATATTTTAATATTATAATTTAATAGCTATAAATTATTATGACAATTGAGAATATTTGATGGGGACATATATATAATGTGTATTATTTTTTTAGTAAATAGGGAAAAGCTTAAAAAGATCATAAAAGCAGTATTACTTAAATCTTTTAGAAGAAAAAATTCCATATGCTTGAGTGCATTTCCCTAAAAATTACTAAATCTTCTTCATATTTGTCTTCTTTGTTTGCTAGAAAATCGATACAATAATTAACCTCTCTTTAAACGTGTTAGATAGTGTAAAATGTGAAATAATTGAATTTCAACCATGCCAAATGCTCAAAATTCAAGATATGTTAAATTATACACTTATTTATACTGGTTATATGGTCGGAAACTACATTCTACAACATATCAACACCCTTTTTTAATGAGTTGAGCTAGTAAATAAATGGGGCAATGATCAGGCCAAACTTGGATGGATTTAAAGAATCATATTTTCATGAATGAGTTTTTGTCGTTATGGTGAATTTTTTGTAGAATTTACATCGTATTTGATAATAAAAACTCGACATATGATACCTATTTCTGTCATTGAGAGACAACTTATTTGATGATTGAGGGGTTTTGTCACCCTATATTTGCTACGACTCTTAGGAGTGAAAGTAAATTCATTCTAAACTCAAAATCTATAGTTAATGATGGAGATAGTTACTACCGGTCACGATCTACGAATACGATAAGCGTAATATAAGTAGGTGTGTTATCCCTTCATTTTTTGTTTTCAGTATCCTATGTAAAACTAAATTCAAATACATTTCCAAACTCGAGATCTATAATTTATGGCGGAGATAATTACTACTCATCATGAGTACATATTTTTTCGTATTCTATATTTGGTATCCGCTCTAAAGAATACCCATTTTCAAATTATAGAGTTCAAGTTTAAAATTATCACAGTGTTACACATCAATGATTAGAAGAATAAAATTACAATATTATAAAGAAAAAAATATGGGGTAAATTTATTACAAACGAAAAGTAGGATAAAGGATAAAAAAAGATTAGTAAATCATTAGAACAAAATAAGATAACGACACAATCATACCAACTCACTGGTTATTTAAAGAGAGACTTTTTTTCATTACATGATAATAAATTTGAAAATAAAATAACATTCACATAACAATAAATTTAAAAATTAAAATATCAAATTTTAACAAAATCTAGTGATGCTTTCCCAGAAGGCCTTTTACGATAGAAATAATCCCCATAATCAGAATGCAAGACATGTTTGTACACTGGTTTTTCTCCATCTTTCAGCATTTGTGGAAATGGACCAACGACCCTATCAAGGCTAACATTCACAAATAGTGGTACAGATATTTGAGCTCTGCTTGAATCAACTGCTACACAATTCTCGATACTCTTGTATCGATCATTGCTCATGATCTGCTACAAGTCACCTATGTTAACCGCTAAGTCGCCTTTGATTGGATTTACGTGGATTCAATTATATCCTTTAGTCCCTCGTACATATAGGCCTCCCGTGTCGTCTTGGGAGGGAAAAGTGAAGCAGGACCCGTCGCAGTGTCGGCGAGCCCAGATGGTGATACTTTGATTTGGGTATGGTAGATAACTGTTCATGTTGATATTCATAGTTCCCATCAAGAGAGGTTCTAAAGATTCATCAATTTCATTGATATTGAGACCCATCAATAAAACCTCTTATACCTTTTTAGCAAATGGTTTGACCCACTTTTGGTACTCCAAGGCTTGGTACCTATAAATCAGTGACAAAGTCGGGAATTTCGTTAAGACCGTACATAATTTAATGGCAAGGTAATTTAATGTTAAAGTAAAGAATTTTGCTAAGAGTGTTTCCATAATCCATCAGAGACAACATTTTTACCCCACAAAGGTAGAAATAAGATCTACGTACATCCTATCCTCTACATACCCTACTTGTGGAATCATACTAGATATATTATTGTAAAACGGATAGAAAAAATTCCTACACATGCAATATAATTCTGATTTATTTTATATACACTTTTATAAAATTTAGAGATAATGGTGATGAACACGCCTGAAGTAACATATTTTTGCAAGTCTCCAATCTGACTGTCATGACTTAACTATCAAATCACATCTCAAAATTAATGAGTCAGTTGCCATTTGCACGAAATTGTAAGCCTAATTAACTTGTGATACAACTTTTTGTGATTTTATTGAGACACTTGGTCTTGTACGTTTCGAGGTTTGTTTTGATAAAAAGCTAACTATAGTTTCGATACAAAATGCAAACACCTTACAGTTAAAGATATGAAACTCATGAAAAAAGTAATACTAGAGTTATGTTTCTTACTTACTCAAAAACACGTGACCTATAAATTACATAGAACTAAAAACCTAAGAACTTACCTTGTTTGAGGAGGCCAAAAATTGCTTTCATTTGTGGATTACAACCATGTTTTACACTATCCCTCCACTCCAAATTTTTTTCATTTTCTTCACCAATAGCACTCAAAATTAGCAAGACAGATTCACCAGCACTATAATTGTCTTTAAAATACTTAACTTTTTCTTCAGCTGGCAATTCAAAGAACTTGTATGCTGCATCTTTCAAATCTTCAAGAACTTCAGTTGGGATCCCATGATTGATGATTTGGAAGCAACTCCACTTGGAAACTACATTCTACAACATATCAACATCGTTTTTTAATGAGTTGACCATGTAAATAAATGGGGCAATGATCAGACCAAACTTGGATGGATTTAAAGAATCATATTTTCATGAATGAGTTTTTGTCGTTATGGTGATTTTTTTGTAGAATTTACATCCTATTTGATAATCAAAACTCGACATATGATACCAATTTTCGTCATTGAGAGACAACCTATTTGATGATTGAGGGGTTTTGTCACCTTATAGTTGATTCGACTATTAGGAGTGAAAGTAAATTAATTCTAAACTCGAAATCTATAGTTAATATTGGAGATAGTTACTACCGGTCACGATCTTCGAATATGATAAGCGTAATATAAGTAGGTGTTTTTTTCCTTCATTTTTTTATATTCAGTATCCTATTAAAAACTGAATTCAAAGACATTTCTAAACTCGAGATCTATAATTGATGGTGAAGATAATTACTACTCATCATGAGTACACCTTTTTTCTTATTCTATATTCGGTATCCGCTTTAAAGAAAACCCATTTTCAAATTATAGAGTTCAAGTTTAAAATTATCACAGTGTTACACATCAATGATTAGAAGAATAAACTTACACTATTATAAAGAAAAAAATATGGGGTAAAGTTATTATAAATGAAAAGTAGAATAAAGGATAAAATAAGATTAGTAAACCATTAAAACAAAACAAGACAACGACACAATCATACTGTAACACCCCGACTTTTTGAAACGTATAAATTGACTCATATCTTCGTGGAAAGACTAGGAGGGCGGGTAATAAATTAAGAATGATGTGTTATGTGATATTTTAAGTGTTCCAGTGTGGTATCTCAACATTTGAAGTTAGGTAAGTGGCAAAATAAAAGTTGGCGAAAGTTACCATAAATTCCTTTTTAAAGATTTGTCTGAAATTTGGGTCAAATGTGTCGGACGTTTTCTCCCAATCTATTAAGAGTTATGGTCCCCGCGACCTATGAAATCGAAGGAATACGAGTCTAGCTTCCAATGCATCAACCCGTTAGTTCATACGGTTTTAGAATGGACAGATATTCACGTTTTCACAAGACTGCGCAAGCAGGCTGGTGAGGTGGGTCCCCTAGGTCAGTGTAACTTTATATATATCATCTTCTTCGACTTTTCTTCACATCTAGGACAAGCCAAGTTACTGATTTTCGTGAATTAAGTCCTTGACAAAAGTTGTTCTACGCATTGAGCTCGTCAACATGGTATAATTTGTTTTATCGATTTCCTAGTATACCGTTATTTGGTGTGTGGATAGCAGGGGTTTGGGAATATTTTAAAATTTTGAGGTGTAATACAAATTTATAATCATGGTAAGATCCTTTTTTCATCGACTCTAGCTTTAATATGTCGCAAATAACAATTTGCGACGGAAATACTTATTTTTTATCGGATTTTCGTTGTATCTTCTATTCTTTTGTGTTGATTATGATTCTGCCTTGTTGTAGTATCAAGGGGGGTTGCGATTAAAGTTATTAGGACACATTAATTCAGCGAAAAAGGTATGTTAAGGCTATTCCCTACTTACGGCATGTTCCTTAAAGCTTAGAAGCAATGTATTTGGGCTGTTATCCTTGATATACTTGTAGCCGTGATTGTTGATTGCTGGCTGCTCGAGTTGATATAATTCTCCCTCGTGGGGATTGTTATTCAGTTAGTAGCGTCCTTATGTTGGACACGACTTAAAGGCTATTTGTATAGGTTGCTAATAACTAAATTGCTCGCTTTTAGCGATTGGATTGTTATTGTTGCCCTTGGGGCTATTGTGGTTAGCTGCAATAATCTGATCTATACCTAGAAGGGCTATGTTCTACCTACAGGGCTATATGGATGCCTAAAGAGGCTATGAGTTGCCTACGGGGCAATATTGATGCCTAGAAGGGCTATGAGGTTCCTACAGGGCTATATTGACGCCTAAGAAGGCTATGTGCTTCCTTCAGGGACATGTTGTTGCCTAAGAGGGCTATGAGTTTTCTATTAGCTTTGTTGATGCTTAAGAGAGCTTTTGTTCTGCCTACGGGGATATATTAATGCCTAAGGGGGCTATGTGACTGCCTACGGGGTTAGGGGACTACCGATAGGGGTATATAGGCTGAGTGGCACCTTCCGGGCTTATGGGGGTCTGAGTAGGTGGTTTTGTGTAATGTTTGTACCTGCCGAGCTTACAGGGGATTGGTTAGGTTGTTGTTTTATTAGTTTTGATAAGTATAGATTTAGGAGCAGTTCAGTACACTTATCTTATCTTTGATTTATTTATCAAATTATTCCAGTATATCAAGATACCTCATCATAGTCCATTGTTTTTCATACTTTGTACATTATTTTGTACTGAAGCCCCATTGCCTTGGGGGCGCTGCATTCATGCATGCAGGTCCTGACAGAGGACCGAGTAGACCTCCTCAGCAGCAGGATTGACTTTTATCCGGTTGGCTAGCCCCTTTCCTTCGAAGCTGCCAGAGTTGGGAGATTTGTTACCTTTTGTTGTATATATCTTTATGGGTAGGCTGGGACCCCGTCTCGCTAATCTTTACTACTCTTAGAGGCTTGCAGACTAGTGTGTGGGGGTGTATAGATACGTTATGGCCATACTAGCCTATGTTGTTAGTTTGCTGAAGCTTGTGAGCTGTTTGATGTGTTATATTAATATATACTTGTTTTTAGTTATGGTAAAGATATCATGGTGGCCTCAACAGCCCAATCTGGACTTCTGTGCTAGTTGGCTATTTATTTATATGATCTCTTGGGAGTAGCTGTTTGTTTTATAGATCAGTTGATTGGGCCTTGCCGGCCGATGGCTTAGTTTTAAGCCGAGATATACTTGTTTGTTTTCTTGATTGCGTGTGGCTGCCATGCGCTAGTAGCAAATGGTTCAGCAGGGTCAGCTCGAGCTTGAGTTTTGGTATTAGAAGCCAGTTGGGCCCTTCGAGTTTGTGGCGTGACAAACTTGGTATCAGAGCAACGTCGTATTCTAGGGAGTCTACAAGCCATGTCTAGTAGAGTCTTGTTTATAAATGTGTTGTGCACCACATCTGATAAGTAAGTAGCTACCAGGCATGTTAGAATGACTATCTTTCTTTTTCTCACCTTGTGCTATAGAGCGGTGTCTTAAGTGTTGAGGTTTCTGGCTTATTATTGATACTTGTACACGGATAGAGATGGCTGACACTAGACATACCACAACTAGCAAGGGGCGAGATAGAACTACAAGCGATGGTACCGGCAATGTACCACAGGTGGAGGTTGCCTATTGTGAGACCCGGGGGGAGACATCTTCTCAGCCCCCTATAGCTTCTCCACAGCTTTAGGAGCCTCCGAGGGATACAAGACTTCCAGCTCTTCTAGCTCCTCCAGCAGTACCACCTCTAGTTCCTCCTATTCCATCTAATCATGATTTCAAAAGTGTAGTATATATGTTAGCATAGTTAGTAGCTGCACAGTACCAACCAGTTGTGCCAGATGTTGCCAGACCTTCTGAAGGGCCCGAAAGTTTGATAGTTCGTGAATTTCTTGCCTTTAATCCTCTATAGTTTATAGGGACAAATCGCAGAGAAGACCCTCGACACTTTGTTGATCAGCTTCATAGGATCTTCACAGTCATGCATGCCTCAGGGACTGAGTAAGTCGAGTTAGCAACATTTTGATTCTGTGATGTTGCAGTATGAAAGTTGAGAGAGATCTAGGGGAAAAGATACATCTCTACCCACTCGGGATATCTTTACAGAAGCTTTCATAGATCACTATTTGCCTCGAGAGATTAGGGATGGCCGGGTGGACCAGTTTCTGAATCTCCAACAGGGTGGCATGAGTGTCGTAGAGTACAAGCTGAGATTTAATTCATTGGCTAGATAGATATGCACCAGCATTTGTTGATATGATGCATGACAAGGTGCGTACATTTTTGGGAGGACTTGACTCAGACTATATCGAGGCTTGTCATACCGCTGCGCTAAATGATAATATAGATATCTTGCGGATTCAGGCCTTTGCACAGGGCATAGAGGATCCCCCACATCTATAGTATACGAGTGAGAGGGTTGAGAGAGAGAGATATATAAGAGGGGTAGGCTTGCTGGTTCGCAGGTAGATTTTTAAGGTGGTCCCATAGCCCAATATTCTATTAGGCCACATAGACCTCCACTACAACAGTTCTAGGGTAGTCGATTTGATCGTCAGGAACGGTCAGACCCAGGTAAGGGTTCACAAGCATCAGGCTCGTAGTAGCAGAATTGTTCAGTCCAGGCTAGGACAACATCGTTGCGTTGCGCTACCTGCGGTAGGATGCATTTCGGGAGGTGCAGACAGGGTTCCACAAGTTGTTATTCTTATGGACAGGAGGGGCATGGGTGGAGAAACAGCCCTACCATAGGTCAGGGTAGTATAGGTCAGTCGACCAGGTTAGCAGTAGATTCCTGCTCATCAGCACAATCTACAGGGCGTGGACCCCAGACTTCAACACGTAGCGGTAGAGGCAGAGGCAGAGAGGAGCATCTAGTTCTGGTAGGGGACAGAACCGTACATATTCATTAAACAACTGATAGGACTCAAAGTCATCACCAGATGTTGTGACATGTACATTGATTAGTTGCTACCATTGTGTTTATGCTTTGATAGATCCTGGATATACTTTGTGTTATGTTACTCCATTTATTGTGGGGAGGTTATGTTTAGTAGCAGAGTCATAAGATCGACCCTTTATTGTATCTAAACCAGTTGGTGAGTCTATTGTTGCCAGGAGATTCTATCGAGGTTGCACGGTAGAAATTATCGACCGTCAGACCTCTGTAGATCTCGTAGTGTTAGAGATGGTCGATTTCGACGTCACTATGGGAATGGACTGGTTAGCGTCTTGTTATGGTAATGTTGAATGCCAGACAAAGATTGTTAGATTCCACTTTCCAGGAGAGGCAGTTCGGTAATGGAAAGGCGATACAGTAACGCCGAAAGGTAGATTTATTTCCTATCTTAAGGCAAGGAGGATGATTACCAAGGGTTGTATTTATCATCTTGTTCACGTCAATGATATAGATGCAGAACCACCGACTCTTCAGTCTATTCCGGTAGTTAATGAGTTTCTAGATGTATTTCCATACGAACTCCATAGTATCCCTCCAGAACAGGAAAATGATTTTGCTATCGATATGCTACCAAGTACACAACCTATATCTATCCCTCTTTATAGAATGACTCTTGTTGAGCTCAAGGAGTTGAAGGATCAGCTGAAAGACTTGCTAGATAAAGACTTTACTAAGCCTAGTGCTTCACCATAGGGAGCACCAGTGTTGTTCGTAAGTAAGAAAGATGGCTCACTAAGAATGTGTATCGATTACCGACAGCTAAATAAGGAAACTATAAAGAATAAGTATCCCCTTCCGAGGATATATGACTTGTTTGATCAGTTACAAGGTGCTAAGTGTTTCACAAAGATTGATTTAAGATCAGGTTGCCACCAGATACGAGTGCGGGAGAAAGACGCTCCAAAGACAACTTTTCGAACTAGATATGGACACTTCGAGTTCCTGGTAATGTCTTTTGGATTAACTAATGCCCCAACAGTGTTCATGGACCTGATGAATAGTATATTCAAGCCGTATCTAGACTTGTTTGTGATTGTATTTATTGATGATATTTTGGTGTATTAACATTCAAAAGATGAGCATGCAAATCATCTGCGAGCAGTCCTTCAGGTTCTTCGAGACCGAGAACTTTATGCAAAGTTTTCTAAGTGCGAGTTCTGGTTGGACTCTGTAGCTTTCTTAGGCCATATTGTATCAGATGCAGGCATTGCGGTTGATAGACAAAAGATTGATACCGTAAAGACTTGGCCCAGATCTATGACTCCGACTGAGGTTCGTAGTTTCTTAGGGTTAGCTGGGTACTACAGAAGGTTTGTAGAGGGGATTTCTTCAATCTCATCCCCATTAACGAAGCTGACTCAAAAAGC
>JAJOOH010000576.1:0-38327 GCA_029582605.1 Solanum gracilifrons | reverse complement strand
TTTCATCCCTTTTTGGCATGCAAATGAATATTTTCTACCTTGACCTCTCTTTTTGTGTAGGAGGTCTATTAATATGATTGTCTTTCCTGCTTTCTTTTTCTATTTAACTTTTACTGTGAGGTTTTTGCTTTCTGTCTGGCATTTCATAGTCATAATAGTCAATGTTTTCCTGGATATCTCAGTAACTTGCCTTCAGATTCTCTGCTCCTATTCCAATGTATGAAGCTAGCAAATGAAAAGCCAAATTATGTCACTTTGGTTAGCTTGTTGGGGGCATGTACTCGTATCCTGAATATCAGATTAGGTAAATGTATTCACTCGCACATTGTTACCAGTGGTATTGAACTACATGTTGAGCTGGAAACAACCCTCTTAAGCATGTATGCAAAATGTGGTCATATACAACATGCTTTCTGCATATTCAAGTCGATGGGTGATAAAAATCTGCAGACCTGGACCATCATGATTTCTGGTCTTACTGATCATGGACATGAGGAAGAAGTTGTGTCCTTGTTTGCCAGAATGGAAGAATCTGGCTTTAGGCTGGACAACTTATCATTTTCTGCAATCTTATATGCTTGTAGTCATATTGGCTTTGTTGATGCGGGGCGTGAATATTTTGAAAAAATGGCAAGTATTTATAACATCAGGCCAACTATGGAACATTACAGATGCATGATGGATATGTTTGGATGTGCTGGAGAATTAGAAGAAGCTTATTATATTATAAGGAGCATGCCTATAGAGCCTAATTCTGTGATATTAAAGAGTTTCATTAGTGGTTGTAAGAATCATGGTCATATTCCTTGCGCAGAAGAAAATATAAGGGAGATTCTCCTCAAAATAGAGCCTGGTCTCGAATCAAACTATGTACTTGCATCTAGTTTATCTTATCTTTTTGGTTATTGCAGCGATGCGAACAGCCTAAGATTGGCTATGAAAGAAAAAGGGATAAATAAATATCCTAGCTGTCATTTGGTAGTTCTTCCGAAGGAAGCAGTTGAAGGATCTGACAGTAATGTTTCTGTTTATGCCAATAGAAAAGGCAATTCAAATCACCAAGATTGAAGGCACTGTTATATTCCAAAGACGAGAGAACACTATCACGATGGAGGAAAATGAATTGCTTCTTTCTGGGTAATACCACCAGGCTGAGGTACAAGTTTAGGGGAGTTGTTGCTGTAACCATTGGAAGAGAGTTACACTGAAGTTCCTAACATTCTTGCATAATTTGGAATAACTTGAAAAATGAAGATTACATTGTGCGGTGATTTTAATTTGTAGCTCATGGGATATGACATTTGAGAGGAACTCCACAAATTGGTATACTTCTGGAAGAGGAAAAACCGTGCTCTGTCAGAGCCACAACTCTGTTGTTATCCTTCTCAAATTATTCCTAACAACCAATCATGCCTAGATATTGGACTAGTCGGGATCAGCTTTATGAGTCTCCTATATCCATTCTAGCTTATTTGGGGCCATTCTTTTCGATACTGGTAAATGATTTGTTTTCTCCATAAACTACTCTTTCTTTTTAAAATGTGGTTAAGGTTAATCTTGGAATTCTATTAAGAAGTTGGGATGCCCTTAAAGTGGCACCTCCTCATGGCCTGAAACTTTGGTTAAAAACTATGAGGTATTTCCCTGGGGAAACAAATTCAAAATCTTTTATGAATGTCAAGACTCAAGTCCTTTGCTTTGAGCTCTGGAAATTTAAATTAAACCAAGCGGTATCTTCATTTTTCTGGTAGTTTAACTGTTATTTTTCTTATGAAGGAGAAGAAAGCAATGAATATCTCATGCTGGAGTAGTTTTTGTTGTAACCAAAATATGGAAAATGAAGCTTTGATAGTTGTACTACTCAAAGTAGCAAGTACATTTGGGTTGATATAATCTATGAAAAGAGAGCATGCAAAATCATCCGACTTCCATTGCACCTGCATCAGCATGTGTCTGCTTTTAAGGTATTCCCCTAAATGCTTTGGATGAATAATCACATACACATCCATTTGCGTGTTATTTTTTGGAGCTTGACTTGAAGCCATCAGGAGGGGTTCATGCTATGTGTAGTATGATTAAGCTTTTCTTAGAATATTCAACTGCCATGGGTTAGTGAGGTAAACTTTGGATATTTATCACAACAGAAAAGAACCACTTGACTGAATTCAATATTCAATTAACGTTCTTCTGGTCCCATCTGCTTAAACATAAGGATCCGTTCATTTGTATAATGCTGTTAATGACAATATCAGATGAACCAAGTTTGGTTGAAACCTCTTCGTTGTGTATTAGATCACTTTGCATATGAAAAAGTTTCAAGTTTTCTATTAGTTCATGAGCAATATACCGTATTGAATTGCTAATGTATATCATCTGAGACCGTCCAACACTCTAAATTATTGGAAGCAACTGGCCTGCAATCTCAAGCTGATATTGTCTTATTGTTAATCATTTTGAAGATTTCTCCTCTTTTGAATGGTGACGATCCTTATATGAGATGAGACATGCAAAGTTATTCACGCATGTTAGAAAGGTTGAGCTAGCTGGGACATGGAGAAGGTGATCTATCAACATGGAGAACCTGACATCTGGTGGAGCCGCGTGAAAAAATATGTGAATCTCTAGAAGGTATGTCTATATGTTAAAATGGAGTTCTATCCACAAGGAAAAGCAATCAGCAAATGTCTGAACAACCATTATCATTGTTTAACATTGCATAAATTCAATTGTTTTACTATTGATATGCTGGTGTATGGATTCATTTGTCTCGAATATGCATTAGGTTTTTGATGTATGAGATACATTACATCTTTTTTTCTTCTGAAAAAGGCATTCTAATCAATTATTAATCAAACGAATGTTTGGTAGATCATGAATTAAAGATGGGGTTTAACCAAACATAGAACCCAAAGCCCGAGCTAGCTAATGGGCACATTGGTCTGCTGGTCTTTTAACAAAAGACGAGGAAATAAAAGTAAAGCCACACATGAGTGCTATACAATCTCGAATAATAATATAAAAAAACTAAGAGTTGTTGTAAGATTTTGTGATGCTTGTTTAACCCAAAGACTTTCGATCTCCACAATAATTGTTATTGATTAAAAATGTTCCTTTAGCGAGCTTAGTGCTTCTCAAACACCCAAAGCCTCAACCAAAAGGGAGTCATGCGGGGTATCTAATCATCAGAGCGACCTCTCATGAAGTTTATGAAGTTTCCATGAGAATCACGGACTAGCATGTCTGACTCGCTCCTACCAAAGTAACGTCAAAAGAAGCATCAATGTTTCTCTTAAGGATATTCTCATTAGGAGGAAACCATCTAATTGAACCAAACTTAAACTCGGGACTCCTACTCGAGTCTCAACCCTGAACCAAAACTCTTAACCTGACTCTAAATCTATCCCTAACTCAAGATTTGAGCCTTGAGACCTAGGATCTAAGCCCCAACCCTCGGCCTTGACCTAGGACCTAGTATATGACACTTAAAACTTGATCCTGACCCAAGGGTTGAGACCCAAACCTCGAGACCCTTCGACACTAACTCGAGATTCAACTAGGAACTCAAGCACTTACCCTCTAGAACGATTCGATATCTAACTCTGACTTTAACCCGAGACCCAATCCTTGAGATTCGAAACCTACAACCTAACCTTCAATCGCGACTGCCGACTAGAACCTCCAGACTCGACCCAGATCCATATTAAAAATCAAAGTGAATTTTTAGCAGTAAACCCAAATTAAAGTAAATCTTTAAAATATGCTAGAGTTTGACAAAATTTAGAGATCACTTAAAAGATGAGTTATGTTTGGTTAGATTAAGAGTGTCAACCCAATATGAAATTATCTTGTGCTTAAGATTTTGGGTGAATTGGGTGGACCACCAATTTTCAGGCCATATTTGACACCCGTACGTAAGTGTGTGAACTGAAAAATGGGCCAAGTTATATGATTATTCCTTAGAAACTCGATTTACTTCAAGGAATACTTTATTTTTTTTCTACTAGTAATAAGAGGTTAGGAAGTAGGTCATGGACAACATGCTTGCTTCCAGACGAGGGCAAGACAATAATTTTATATTTGGTTGTGTGCTTTTGTCACGACCCAAAATCGGATGTGAAGGCACCTGTCTTATCCCACCAAGATAGGTCAACCTAAACCCAAATATGATAAGGTGAATGTGAAAGTTTAAACAAAATAAGGAACTTAGTATAACACAAACATGCAGAAACATAATATAACTCAAAATACCCCCAAAACCTAGTGTCACGTGTACAAGCCTCTAAGTATTACAATAGATTCAAAGAAGTACAAGAATGAATGTCTTTGTTGCTAGAGCAGAACAAGAACATAATTAAAGAATAAGAGGTTTCTGCCGATATGACAAACAAGTACCTCACAACTCTTCATAGTAAGCCTCAGATGTAAAAGAGAAGAAGGAATAATCAGGATGATCCAGACTCGTACCCTACACAACTGTAGAAGCAAGAGAGCGAGTACCAAACAACATGGTACTCAACAAATAAACGACTAACTCAAGGTAAAGAAATACATAATACAAGTATTCCCAACACTCCAACTGAACCTCCACAACTACAACCTGCACATAATAAGTCCAACCTAACAATTCACATTTATATAGCACATAAACATGAATAGCAACACTTTAAACGTATACAGGTCACCAATGCAAAAGTTCATATTCATCAACAACAAGTTACATAACAAGCACTCACAAGGTCGACAAATGGTAATGATGTGCAATGTAATGAAATGAAATGTCAAATATAGTAATGCATGTCTGTCCTAACGATACCAATCTGCTAAATATCAGACCGGGACCCATGGGGGACTCACAAGGTTCATGTATTCGCCAAAATCATTTTCCCTCGTCATAGTCATCAATCACCGAAACCATTTTCCCTCAGCATAATCATCAAAATATATCTCAACACAGTGTTTCAGAACAAATGCAAATAGGCATGTCCACACAATAATGAGAAGATGACAATTTCCATATCAATACACAATCCATATCAACACAATCATGATACATCATCAATAATGAATCAATATAATCTTTCAAATCACCAACAACACATCACACATCTTATACCATCAATTTACCTTTTATTTCCCCTTCTTCATCACTAGAATCATTCAATATGACTATCTGACCACAAATATCAACCCTTCACCACTTTCCATTACTACCCAACGCATACAATAAGGAATACAAGATTCTATATACTTAACAAAGGGTCAAGAAGTTCACTTGTCTCGAACAAACAATCAATCACCCCTGCACTTGAGCTTTCCCTTCACGTAGAGCCACAAAATCCACACCAAGTAATCAAATATAGAATACCCATAAGTAAATATGAACAACAACACATATAATGTTGATTTTGAAAATCTGGTTCGTAATGACCCAAAAAGTCAATCTTGAAGGCTAGGATCAAATATGGGATTTTGTAAGAAATCATGATACACCCTTCGAGGTGGCCCAGTAATTTCGGGTTGGGACTTCCATGTTGGAGGTCTCAAGTTCGAAATCCCTTGCCAGCGAAAGCAAGGGGTTTGCCTTATGGGTTGAGCTCGTCACACCGGTTTTGCCTAGTGCGGGTTACCTCTCCTATGTGGTTTGCGAGCTATTGCATAGGAGCGAGGGTTTTACCCTATGCGCAACCAAAGGGTAGCGGCGGTGGTTTCCCTTGTGATAAAAAAATCATGATACACAAAGATTCTGTAACTCATTAGTAAAAACCACATTGAAAAATGAGTTGAAATCATGCTCAAAACTCTAATCACTTAAAACACAAGTACATGAGAAAAACTCCCAAAACATGGATCCGAAACTCCGACTCAAACCTGAAATATTTCTTAAAACATATCTTACCCATGCTTAGGAAAGTTCAACTATGAAATTTCATTGAAAACGGAGTTAAAATCGGCCTTGAAATCCTCAATTTATCAAACTTTAACTTTATCAAGAAAAACCGAAATTCTCAAGCTTATATGTGGTTAATATGATGAAAATAATTTATGCATTGTGCCAAAATCAGTTTAAGCATAACATAAGGATCATAAATACTCATTTTTCATCAAAAACTGAGTCGAAATTGATAAAAACCCAATTTCCCCCCAAGAATTACACAGATAAGGAAAGAAAATTAGATGAAGAAATCATTAGAGAAAGTAAGAATGAGGATTGGATACTAACCCCCATATTAAATTGAAAGAATGTCGCAAGAATCACTCTATTCCGAGCTCTAGAACTCCCAATATACTCAAATTACCAAATGAACACAGTCTGAAATTTAAATACCTGTACAACAGTATTTATACCAGCGCACCAGTAACTTAAATTTTCACTAAAAGACCCGTGACTTCCTCATACGATAGCGAAATGACCCGTTTATTTTTCCTAAATGTCTTAAATAATGATACAGACCTTTTCGTTCAATTGAAACTCAAGTCCATGCTCGTTTGCCCAATCAAATATCATTTTTGCTCGGTAAACAATAATTTCATATATCGCGATAAAATTCCAATCTCGGCTTAGCGAAAATGCACCAATTTTCGCAGATCAATCCTATAATTCATGCTCGAAATTTCAGAAGTTTCAGAATAATTTTTCGATATTTAATACTAATAAGGAACCTTTTAGTTGACACAAATTATTGAAACAACACCAAAGCACCCAAAAAGCTTAGAAACTCATCCGGAACCTCCCGAACACAAACCAAATATGCTTCTATCTTGGAAAAGACATTTCGGATTCAATGAAATCATCAAAACACCCAAACACGCTCATCTAAACCCAATGTTGACCAAATTCAACTTTAACTTAAGAATCTTCAAATTTTCAAATAATGACATGAAACTCATCCAAAAGTTTTGGGATTGAACCAAACTTTCAACTAGACCAAATATCACCATTTAGACCTAGTGGAATCATTAAAACTCGAAAATGACCTTTCTAAATTCAAACATTTACTAAAGTCAAACTTTAGCCTTAACTTTCTCCGCATCTTGTCTAATGGCTCAAAATCAAACCAAAAGCCTTGGGACTCAATCCAACAATACATCTAGATCAAAAACCACATTTCGGAGCTAACGAAACTGTCGAAATTTTATTCCTAGCTTGTTGTCACCAAATGTTTACTTTGGTCAACTATGTGATGCTTTCAACTTTGAAAACACAAACTCTTTCATCTAAATACCTCAAGTCGTGAGCCAATAGTCCTACTAACCCAAAAGTCAGAGCTAATGGAGCTGACGGAATTCCATTCTGAGACACGCAGCTCTGGTTGTTACCAAAAACCACTTCTAACAACTTTAACTCTCCAAAACTCTAAAACTTTTAAATATCATAACTTTACAATCAAATTTCATAACCAACTTTGTAAACTGATCAAACAAGACTCGGGACAACTATCGAGAGGGGTAAAACAGTAATTTTCTATAAATTTCCAAAAATGACCTTCAGGGTCATTACTTTATCCACCACTAAAAACCATATTTGTCCTCAAACTTAAAGAAAAAGAAAGAAGAATACTCGGCGTTACCAAAAGGCTGGGGCATAATTCCCAAATTCGGTATTTGCTTCTCCAAGTGAACTCATTCTTAGGACCATACCATCAGGACAACAACAAGAATTGAACTTCCAAACAAAAATTGAAAATTCTGCAAACCAAGAGTGATACCTTAACTGAAACTCTCTAAACCACAACACAACCATCGGAACAAATCCGTTTCCCATATAATCATGAGAAATTCTGAACTATACCTCCTAAAGCTAGGAGTGAAGACAGATCTAACCACCAAACTCTCATAAATCACAATAGCCTCCCTAATCTTAGTAAAATTTTATGCTCTTAGCATAATCTTCCGACGAGCTTTAAGTTGCAAAATCCTGATCTTAGACAACGCGTACTTATCAAAGGAGAACCCAATTAATCGACCCAAAGAAGGAGATGACAAAGTAACCGCCCAATTAACCATACACCCAAGCATACATAACCTCTAATTACGATGTCGAGATGCTGGAACAATAGCTATGATTGTAGACAACTCCTGAAAATGGCAACACTAGGCCGAATGGTCCTCCAAATCAAACACACATAGCTGAAACATGTCCTCAACGACCAGGTAAATACCAAATCTATCGAGAAATTGCAATTCCCCATGATGGATCTCATACAAGCACTCTCAACAATGTTCACACATGCAGTGCTATTAGTATAGCCTAACTGCCCAAAATTCTGCTGTCTTACTCAGAATACTCCTTCTCTGGTATCCACAATTAAAACCTCTCCAGTAATTTGATTCCCACCTACTTAAATTTTCTCTACATACGATATCTAATTTGATTACCAACACAGCTTGGAACCTAATTGAATCATCAAATCTAATATATTCTCCATAATTCGACTATTGAAATTAAAAAAAATTTGATGCCAACGAAATATCATGACCTTTTTTATCCTCTGCTCATGCTTCCAAAATCCTCATTAGTACCAAAATTCCTTGGAAAACACATTGTCACACCTCGTAACTCTAAATTATGATTCCTCTTTTTCTCAAAAGAAATATTTATATCCGTCCCAAGCCTACTATAAGCATTCTATGTTTGAAACTGGTCCTACCCAAGGCTGATAGTACTAATTTCAAATCTAATAGTACTTTTCCATCAAGCTAAATCTATTGAATTAGAAACCAATATCGACTACATGCAACCCTACACATGCCATGCCTCAACTTCCATTCAAACAATTGCGTGCTCATGATAAATTGTAGATAAACCCTTGATCAGCCCAAAAATTTTGTATACTATAAGCACATAACCTTTATTCGCCACTAAGTGGTTGTAACTCATCATGATAGTTTATGTAGTTCCCATCAACCATGTAGTATCAATCCAATTCAAAATCCTCAATAACCATGTAGCACTATAAGTTCTTCCTATAATGCACCCATAAATCACCTACCATAATTTGAACAATCCAACCCAACATAAAAATGCTGAATCTCCCATAAATCACTATTTGTCAGCCAAACCAAAACTAAATCTTCAAAAAAGTTGTTGATAAACCCTTCATAAGTCTGTGCCGAACCAGTCCACCTTGCATAGTTATATCTAAACTCCACGGAGAAAATTCATACAACCTTCAACTTTGAACCAAGTTTCTATAATGAATCAAGATAATCTTTCAAATCACCCACAACATATCACACATCATTATACCATCAAGTTGCCTTTTATTTCCCCTTCTTTATCATTAGAATCATTCAATAGGAATATGTGACCACAAATATCAAACCCTTCACCACTTTCAATTACTTCCCAACACATACAATAAGGGATAAACGATTCTATATACTAAACAAAGGGTCAAGAAGTCCACTTGTCTCGAACAAACAATCAATCACCCATGCACTTCAGCTTTCCCTTCACGTAGAACCACAATCCACACAAACTAATGAAATATAGAATACCCATAAGAAAATATGAACAACACGTATAATGTTGATTTTGATAATCTGGTCCGTAATGACCCAAAAAGTCAATCCCGAAGGCTAGGGTCAAATATGGAATTTTGTAAGAAATCATGATACCCAAAGATTTTATAACTCATCCGTGAAAACCACATTCAAAAATGAGTTGAAATCATGCTCAAAATTCTAATTACTTAGAACACAAGTTCATGAGAAAATCCCCAAAATTCGGATTCAAAACTCCGAATTAAATTTGAATTTTTTTAAAAAAAGGAAAAAGGTCTGAAATATATCCGAACTTTGACCGAAATTGTTGTAATAATACCGAACTTTGGAAAGGACCTTTTACCCCTGCACTATTTAATAATGTATTTTAAAGGTATATATGTGCCCATATGGACATCATAAATATTGCATCATTATAAATAGTAAAGTGTCCACGTGAGCACATATATACCTTTAAAATACACTATTAAATAGTGCAGGGGGTAAAAGGTCCTCCATAAAGTTTGGTATCGTAACAACAATTTCGGACAAAGTTGGAGTATTTTCAGACCCTTTTCCCATTTTAAAACATACCTTACCCATGCGTAGGCAAGTTCAACTGTGAATTTTCATCGAAAACGGAGTTAAATCAACCTAGAAATCCTCAATTTATTAAACTTTAAATTTATCATGAAAAATCCAAATTCTCAAGCTTATACGCAGTTAATATGATGAAAATAATTGATGAATTAATGCAAAATAAGTTTACGCATAACATAAGAATCCTAAATATACATTTTTCCTCAAAAACTGAGTTGAAATTGATAAAAACCCAATTTCCCCCAAGAAATACACGGACAAGGAAAGAAAACCAGATGAAAAAATCATGAGAAAAGTCAAAATAAGGATTGGATACTAACCACCATATTAAATTGAGAAGAATGCAGCAAGAATCACCCATTTCGAGCTCTAGAACACCCAATATGCTCAAATTACCAAATGAACACACTCTTAAATTAAAATACTTGTACAGCAGTATTTATACCAGCGCACCAGCAACTTAAATTTTCACTAAAAGAGCCGTAACTTCCTCATACGATAGCGAAATGACCCGATTCTTTTTCCTAAATGTCTTAAATAATGATAAAGACCTTTTCATTCAAATTGAAACTCAATTCCGTGCTCGTTTTTCTAGTCTAATATCATTTTTGCTCGGCAAGAAATTATTTTTATATCGCGATAGAATTCCAATCTCGACTTAGCAAAAATGCACCAATATTTGTATATCATTCCTATAATTCATGTTCAAAATTTTAGAAGGTTCAGAAGGAACCTTTTAGTTGACACATTGCTGAAACAATGCCAAAGCACCCAAAAAGCTTAGAAACTCACCCAAAACTCATCCGGAACCTCCCGCACACAAACCAAATATGCTTCTATCTTGGAAAGGATATTTCGGACTCAATGAAATCATCATAACACCCAAACAAGGTCACCTTAGCCCTATGTTGACCAAATTCAACTTTAACTTAAGAATATTCAAATTTCCAAATAATGACATGAAACTCATCCAAAAATTTTGGGAACTAAACCAAACCTTCAACTAGATCAAATATCACCATTTAGACCTAGTGGAATCATTAACACTCGAAAATGACTTTTCTAACCTTAAACGTTAACTAAAGTCAAACTTTAGCCGTCTAATGGCTTAAAATCAGACCAAAAGACTTGAAACTCAAACCAACAATACATCTAGACCAAATACCACATTCAGAGCTAACAGAGCTGTCGAAATTCCAGTGCGAGCTTGCTATAACCAAATGTTGACTTTGGTCAACTAATTCATCTTTGAAAACACAAACTCTTCCAAAACTCAACTAAATACCTCAAGACCTGAGCCAATAGGTCTACTAACAAAAAAATCACGTTTCAGAGTTGATGGAACTGAAAGAATTCCATTCTGAGGCTCGCAGCTCCAGTTGTTACCAAAACCCACTTCTAACAACTTTAACTCTTTAAAACTCTAAAACTTCAAAATATTATAACTTTACAATCAAATTTCAAAAAAAACTTTGTAAACTAATCAAACAAGGCTCGGGATAACTATCGAGAGGGCTAAAACAATAATTTTCTAAAAATTTCCAGAAATGACCTTCAGGGTCATTACTTTATCCACCACTAAAAACCATAATTGTCCTCAAACATAAGACAAAAGAAAGAAGAATACTCGACATTACTAGAGGCGGAGGCATAACTTTCAAATTCGGTGTTTGCTTCTCCAAGTGAACTCATTCTTAGGACCATGCAATCATGACAATAACAAGAATTGAACTTCCAAACAAAAATTGAAAAATCTGTAGACCAGGAGTGATACCTTAACTGAAATTCTCAAAACCACAACACAACCATCGGAATGATTCCTTTTCCCACATAAGCATGAGAAATTCTGAACTATACCTCCTAAATCTAGGAGTGAAGACATATCTAGCCACCAAACACTCATAAAGCACAATACCATCATTGATCTTAGTAAAAGTTTATGCTCTTAACATAATCTTCCAACGAGCTTTAAACTGCAAAAACCTGATCTTGGACAACGTGTACTCATCAAAGGAGAACCCAACTAATCTGACCCAATGAAGGAGAGGACCAAGTAACCACCCAGTTAACCATACACCCAAGCATACGTAACCTCTAATTACAATGTCGAGATGTTGGAACAATAGTTATGATTGTAGACAACCCTTGGAAATGGCAACAATAGGCCCAATGGCCCTCTAAATCAAACACACATAGCTAAAACATGTCCTCAACAACAAGGTGAATGCCAAGACTGTCGAGAAATTGCAATTCCCCATAATAGATCTCATACAAGTACTCTAAAAAATGTTCACACACGTCGTGCTATTAGTGTACCCTAACTGCCCAAAATTCTCCTTTGTCTTACACAGAATACTCCCTCTCTGGTATCCACAATTAAAACCTCTCCCGTTATCTGATTCCCACTTATTTAACTTCTCTCTACATGCGTACAATATCTGATTTGATCATCAACACAGCTCGAAACCTACTTGAATCATGAAATCTAACATATTCTCCATAATTCGACTACTAAAATAAAAAAAATCTGATGCCAACGAAATATCATGACCTTTTTGATCCTCTGCTCATGCTTCCAAAATCATCATTAGTACCAAAATTCCTTGGAAAACACATTGCACACACCCCGTAACTCTGAATTGTGATTGCTTTTTTTCCTGAAAGAAATATCTCTATTTGTCCCAAGCCTACTATAAGCATTCCATATTTTCAGAAATATTACAAATAGGAATAACATATACCCAAGCATACATAACCTCTAATTACAACGTCGATATGTTGGAACAATAGCTATGATTGTAGACAACCCCTGAAAATGACAACACTAGGCCCAATGCCCTCCAAATCAAACACACATAGCTGTAACATATCCACAATGACAAGATGACTACCAAGACTGTCGAGAAATTCCAATTCCCCATGATAGATCTCATACAAGCATTCTCAACAATGTTCACACACGGAGTGGTATTAGTGTACCCTAACTGCCCAAAATTCTCCTTTGTCTTACTTAGAATACTCCTCTCTGATATCCACAATTAAAATCTCTCTAGTTATCTAATTCCCACCTATTTAACCTCTCTCTACATGCATACGATATCTGATTTGATCACCAACACAGCTCGAAACCTACTTGAATCATGAAATCTAACAAATTCTCCATAATTCGACTACTAAGATAAAAAAAATCTGATGCAAACGAAATATCATGACCTTTTTTATCCTCTGCTCATGCTTCCAAAATCATCATTAGTACCAAAATTCCTTGGAAAACACATTGCCACACCCCGTAACTCTGAATTGTGATTCCTCTTTTTCCCAAAAGAAATATCTCTATCCGTCCCAAGCCTACTATATGCATTCTATGTCTGAAACTGGTCCTACCCAATGCTGATAGTGTTAATTTTATTGAATGAATGCTCTCAAATGAGAGTTCTTCCATTAAATAGAAAGAATTCTTATTTACATGCCTAAAAATCTGCTATATATCTCTAAATATATGCTATTTCTAAATGTAATATCTTTGAAAATATGCTACATTAATCTATGTTATCTCCTATTATCATTACACAAATATTTAGAGTTATAACATAGATATGTACATATATTTAGAATCTGTCCAATCATGCTAACATCCCCCCTCAAATTGATGCCGGTGGATAAAAAAGAATCAATTTATCTACCAGAAGTTGATGACGTTGTCGTGCCATAGACTTTGAAAACACATCAGCTATTTGAAGTTCACTGGATACATGTGGAAGAGTAATGACTCTCTTATCTACAGCTTGTCTGATATAATGATAGTCCACTTCAATGTGTTAAACTGGATTGGTAGCAATCTGAATAGCACTTGTGTTGTCAGAATGGAGAGGAGTGGGATTAGATTGAGGAAATCCAATTTCTGCAGGTAAACCACGAAGCCAAATAATCTCAGAGCAAACAATAGACATTGCTCGATATTCAGATTCGATGGAAGATTTTGATACACGGTTTTGCTTCTACTTTTCCAAGATTTCAAGGAATCTTTAAGAAACATGTACCAACCTGTGACGGAGAGACGAATATCAGGACATCCAGCCCAATCAAAATCACTAAATGCATTAAGCTGAATCTCAGAACCACTAGGAAAAAATAATCCACGAGTAGATGTTCCCAAGAGATATCGAATGATGCAACAGACAACCACCAAATGTAGATGTCGTGGAACCTGCATAAATTGACTCACGTGTTGACCTGCAAAAGAGATATCAGGCCGAGTAATAGTAAGATAATTTAGGCTCCCAACTAATTGCCGATACAAGTTGGATTTGGAAGAAGATCTCCTTCCACACGATAGTACTTTACATTCAATTCCAATGGAGTATTTATAAACAAAGATTCTTGAAGACCAGCCAAATCAATCAAGTCCTGAGTATATTTCTGTTGGTTCAAGAACACACCTAAAGAATTGTAATGAACTTCTAACCCCAAAAAGTATGTAAGAGTACCAAGATCTTTCATATGTAAAGAATCGTTAAGCTGCTGCTGGATGCTAGTGATTAGTGAAGAATCAGTTCCTATGATAATAATGTCATCTACATACACCAAAAGAAGAACACAACCTGCAGATGTTTTTTGAAGAAACAAAGACGAATCATATTTGCTCTACTCAAAAGAGAATTGAAGCAAAGTAGACCGAAACTTGTCAAATCAAGCTCTTGGAGCTTGTTTTAATCTATATAAAGACCGCTTCAACTTGCATACATCTGATGTAGGTGATGAGAACAAACCAGGTGGGGGTTTCATATAAATATCTTCTTTGAGATTGCCATGAAGAAAAGCATTTTTGACATTCATTTGATGAAGAGGCCAATTTTGTGATGCAACAATGACAATAATAGTTCGCACCATATTCATTTTTGCTACAGGTGCAAAAGTCTCCTCATAGTTTACACAATACTCCTGTTTGTTGCCAAGGACCACCAATCGAGTTTTGTACTGATCAAGAGTTCTATCAGAATGAAGTTTAATTGAATAAGCCCATTTACATCCAATTGAAGGGACATTTGGAGGACAAGGAACAATGTCCCATGTGTTATTTTCTTTAAGAGCCAAAAGTTCCTCCTCCATTGATTTTTGCTAACATTCATGCTTGGAGGCTTGTGAGTAACTTGTTGGAATAGAGATGGTGGATAAAGTAGAAGAAAAACCATATTGTTTAGGAGTTTGAGACACTCTAGTAGATCGCCGAGGAGGCTCAAGAGGTGCAGACCTTGAAGAAATCTCAGATTCTGGTTATGGAACAGTCTCAGGTGGCGGATCTGTTTCGGGATAGGGTAAAGTTGGCCAACATCGTTCATACACAAATCCTGGTTTGAACCGCTTAGAAGACAATGACAAATCCTCAAAAGTAGGAAGAAGAGGAGAAACAGAAGATGACTCAACATGAGTAGGAAAGAAATATTGATTCTCAAAGAAAATAACATTTCTAGAAACAAAAAATTTGTCAGAACTTGGATCATAGTAAATAAAACCTTTCTGCAAAGTACTATAGCCCATAAAAGCACATTTAATAGACTGAACAGAGAGTTTATTGCGTTGAAAATGAGGTAGGTGCACAAAACAAACACAACCAAACTGTGAAAACTATGATAGCTGGGATGCTTATGAAAAATACGATAATATGGAGAGTCAAGATTTAACACTTTAGATGGAAGTCTATTAATCAAATAGACAGCAGTAGACAAAGCTTCAACCCAATATTTAGATGGAACAGAGGACTCAATCAATAAAGTAAGAGTGACATCTAGAAGATGACGATTTTTACGCTCAACAACCCCATTTTGTTGTGGCGTATATGGGAAAGAGCGTTGTGATACAATTCCTTTCTCAAGCAAGAAATTATTGAATTCATGAGACATATATTCTCCACCAGAATCAGATCTTAATAAATGCATGTGGAAAATTGAGTCTCAACGTAAGCCAAAAATTTCTTGAATATGGAAAACACGTCAGATTTAGATCGAAGAAAATACAACCCATGTAAACCAACTATAGTCATCTATAAATGTCACAAATACTTGAAATGAGCATGGAAAACAACTGGTGAAAAGCCTCAAACATCACTATGAATGATATCAAAATACTTTGCAGCACAACTACCAAAATTAGGAAAAGGAAGAGTTTTACTTTTGCCTAATTTACAAGTAGAACAATCAAAGGAAGCAACTGAAAATTGATTTTTATTTCCCAATAAACCAGAATTGGACAAATGAGACAACACAATAGAATTTGGATGTCCTAGACGTTTATGCCAAACCTCATTCTTAGTAGTGGTAGAAGCAAAAGCTAGAACACGAGGAATAGAAAAGTTTATAGGAAACAATCTTCCAGCTTTAGGCCCCTTCGTGATTATCGTCCCCGACACCTGATCCTGCACAAGACAACCATTATGAGAAAAATTCACATCACAATTTTTATCTACCAATTGGCCAACTAAAATAAGACTAGTGGAGAGCTTTGGTGATACAAAAACATTCTTGAAAGTTTCAGTAATATCTCCAACCTTGGTAATGGGTAAATTACTACCATTGGCAACCTGAATTTGTGTTGGACCATTATACTCACAGATGTTTTTGAGTATATTAGTTGAGTTGGCCATATGATTGGAGCGCCAGAATCAACAAGCCAAAATTTAGATATTACCTCATTACCTTGCAGCCCCAAAGCTGAAAATGCTGACAAGATCATTTATTGTGCCATTTTAGGAGTAAGAACTTGTCCTACAGAAGACGAGTTATATGTAGTTGAACCATTTATCCCAACTTGAAAAGCACTTGCCCTACGTTTTGAGGACGTGTGGGACATTCTTTGATAATATGTCCTCGTTGTTTACAATAATTACATAACTTCTTGCCACAATTGCTACCAATATGACCATATTTCTTGCAACTGTAGCATTGAGTTCTAGTCATATCCATGCCCTTTCATTTTCCTTGAGCTGCAAATGCGACCGTGACAACATTTCCTTGATGAAAAGCATTTTGTGTGAAGAGACGCTGCTCTTCACGAAGTAATTTCCTAAAACAAACATCCAACGAGGGAGATGGATCACGGTTCATCAAGTTGGAGTGAACACTTTCAAAATCAAATCGTAATTTCATCAAAAATTGATCTTACTTGCTTTGTTCATGAACTTCTTGAATGATGGAGAGAGATTCAGAAGGTATTCTAGCATAAACGATATCGGTAAATTCAGCCCATAAGTTCTGAAATCCAGAGAAATAATCTTGAACAGAGAGACCTCCTTGAGAATACATAGCAATTTCATGCTCTAACTAAAAGCGCCTTGCGCTATTGTCTTGGTTGTAAACCTTTTATAAATAATCCCACATGGCCTTTGCTGTCTTATATGGCCTGAGATTAAGAACAATAAGAGGGTCAATTGACCCTAAAATCCATGTCATCACCCGATCATCTTTAACCTCCCATTGACCGAGCTTTGTAGGATCGGTAGGAGTGGGATTGCTTCCATCTATATGTCCCCATAATTCTTTTCCAGTGACAAATAGTTGGAATTGAATTTCCCAGGCAGAGTAATTTTTTCATGTGAAATGAACATGGAAGGACTCAAACTGATATGACGTCATGTTCTTGACAAGCTAAGGAAGATAGAAATGCAATGATACAAAATAATCAGAATGACCAAGACTGAGATTCCAAGATGCCTAAAATTCAAAGATACTTAAGACTTACTGTTGACTAAAAACTAGTAAACAGAACCAAAAATTTCAATAAAAAAATCTGAAAGAAACCATAGATGAAAGACACTAAGAATCAAAGCACTGAAAAAGGCTCTAATACCATGTCAATTTTGCTGAATGAATGCTCTCAAATGAGAGTTCTTTCATTAAATAGAAAGAATTCTGATTTACATGCCTAAAAATTTGCTATATATCCCTAAATATATGCTATTCCTAATTGTAATATCTCTGAAAATATGCTACATTAATCCATGCTATCTTCTATCATCATTACACAAATATTTAGAGTTCTAACATAGATATGTACAAATATTTAGAATATGTCCAATCATGCTAACAAATGGTACTAATTCCAAATCCAATGGTACTTTTCCATCAAGCTAAATCCGTTGAATCAGAAACCAATATCGACTACATGCAACCCTACACATGCCATGCCTCAACCACCATTCAAACAACTGCATATTCATGCCAAATTGTAGATAAAGCCCTGATCAACCCATGAATTTTGTATACTATAAGCACATAACCTTTATTTGCCACTAAGTGTCTGTAAGTCATCATAATAGTTTATGTAGTTCCCGTCAACCAGGTAGTATCATTCTAGCTCAAATTCCTCAATAACCATGTAGAACTATAAGTCCTTCCTATAATGCACCCATAAATCACCTACCATAATTTGAACAATCCAACCCAACATGAAAACGTTGGATCTCCCATACATCAGTGTTTGTCAACCAAACCAAAACTAAATCTTCAAAAAAGTCATTGATAAACTCTTCATAAGTCTGTGTTGAACCAGTCCACATTGCATAGTTATATCTATACTCTATGGCGAAAATTCATACAACCTTCAACTTTGAACCAAGTTTCTATGTGATGTTTTATTTATTCACATTTCTTAAATTGTATGTATGACACAATTCCAAATACTTTGAACTTTTCAATATACAAGGTTGTTGTTCCTTTCTCTAACTCATTTACCAATCCTATCCTTTGACCAAAAACTCATAACATTTTACCTCATACTCTAAACTATAAACTTCAAGCGAAACACTTCATTAGGCCCTTCAGCAATCAAAAGTAATGAATTATGTAACTCAAGACATGCACAAGTCCTTCAAAATGCTCAGTGATCGACACAATCAGTCATTTCTCACCTTACCAATCCATACCTTGACAAAACCTACTTCCACGAATGCAGGCTTACAATGAAAAACTTGAATTCTGATTTGGCCTTTAAGTGTTTTTGTTGCCTTGTGAGTTGTGTGTAGCTTGTGACTGAATCTTGATATTATCATTCTATTCTCTACCGTATTGTTAGAGTATCTTATAATTTCCCTTTACTTTCTAGTATCATCGTGCTCCTTTTATATATTTGATATTTCTGAGCTCGATCATCCTATGATGCCTACTGAATACCCGTATTTTGGTACTCATACTGCACTTCTGCATTTTTTCCTGATGCAGCTCCCAGTACGAGCAGACCCCAATGAGCGTTGGAATCCCCGTGGTTGTCATAGACTTAGATTGTGGTGAGCTCTTAGTGTTCAGTGACTTGCTGCTATCCTTTTTTGTATTGACACATATTTATATTCTGGATTAGTCGGTTCTCTGTATATATGACTTTTATGTACTTAGTAGCTACTTTATAGGTGACACTAGGTCCATGAATTTGTTCTCGTGTTAGTTTGTCTTCTCGGTCACTTTTGGGCCATTTTGGTACATTTTGTATCAT
Organism: Solanum gracilifrons; assembly: GCA_029582605.1. NCBI lineage: Eukaryota > Viridiplantae > Streptophyta > Magnoliopsida > Solanales > Solanaceae > Solanum > Solanum gracilifrons. The sequence continues at coordinate 18,764 of JAJOOH010000576.1, read as the reverse complement.
ATTACAAACTTATGACATGGCTCATTCTGTATATATATATATATACTAGTTTTTCCACACGTGCGTTGCACGTGATTATCAATTCAGAAAATTTAAGCTAAAATTTAAATAATAAACTTTGCACAGAATAATATTGTAGATTATTTTGTGAATATTCAATGTGGATCGTCCTATATATCTCTTATTCACACGAACCTATGAAGATGGTTAATGAAATATTTTATTAGTTAAATGCAATAATGTATATATTTATTTCAATTTGATGAGGTTCAATCATATGATTAGTCATATCTCAGTAATATCACCTTATAGACAATATTTGTTATGTATTTTTCTTGTCATCTAACCAGATGCGCTTTGCACATGTATTCCACTTAATCTCTTTAGATGTGATATGAACATGTGGAGAACAACTATATTTTATTTATTAGATTTTTTTTAATAATTTTTATTTTATAATTTATAACATAATAGATGACGTTCTTTTTGTTGGCTCTCATATTTGACTTCTCGATTGACTATGTACATAAATCAAAGATAGTTATCTGATTGTCCATAGTAAACTGAGAAAGGTTTCCTTTAAATCTTTTTACCGAAAAACTAAAAATTAAAATTAAAAAATATATTCTATATGTGAAATCATATATTTTATCTCACATCCAACAAATATATAGTTCATATACTTGTAAACAAATTTCAATTTATTCAACTAAGTATGATTCGTCCAAGGAAAAATAACAACACAGTGTTATCACTTATATAAGGGCGGTATAATAATATGAAAAGTTATTGGTCAAAAGTTAATGTAAGAAAGATGACAGATAGAAATAATTAATGTAATAACTATGAGAATTCATAATATTATAACTAAAGAATGTAAAAGAGTGTGAATAACATTTGCAATAATTAGTAATAACGAAGAAAATTTATAATGTTATAACTAAAGAATCAATGTGCAATAGATGAATTTATAATAAATTTTAGACTAACATAAATAATTAGGACTTTTAATTAATGATACTATTATTTTATTTTTATAGTTATTAGATTTTAATTTAGTGTAGGGACAAAATGAAAATGTTTATTCCTTATTACTGAATATAAAATTTATTTTTTTAATGATAAATATTAAATGATTCATATATAATCACATATTTTCACATTTGTTGTGTGTTTTTTTATTAAAAAAAAGAACTCGAAAACATATATTTTAGAAGTTTTATGACTTAATCAATGCCCCTGAAATTTATACTTTTTTGTAATTTGCTTGAATATTAATATCATGTTGTGTATGTATTATTTGTGTTGATTAGAATATATTTTTTGCTATTTTAGAATTGATGGCAGATACATCATTTTTCAGTATCAAAATATACCACGGAGGAGTTATGAAACGTACTCCAGAAAAGCATTATGTTGAGGGCAACATAGACTATATTGATTATGTTGATGCAAACAAATTGGACCTTGATGAGTTTAAGACGATGGCAGAGATTTGTGGATACTTAAAGAATTCAATAACTTTTTGGCATAGACGTGGAAGATCTGGTAATAGATGGAGGTTGGTGTCTACAGATAATGAAGCGCATGCAGTTCGCAAAAACATCCCAAATAACAACATGATCGAAATTTACTTCGAACACTTGGATTCATATTTCAATATAGAGGATATGACTTCTATATATAGCTCAAATGCTGCAGATAATAACAAACAACAACTTGTTCAGGCAAATCCATTGGCAAATGATTTTAGCGAATCGGAAGTTGAGTTAACTGATGGTTTACTTGTTGATAAACATGAAAAGACAGCACAATACATAGTGGATGAATGGGAGATCCTTAGTATCGAAGCACAGAGAAAGATGACAGCTCCAAAAGGAGAGTCTGGTTGTGTTGATTCTACCAACACAAAAAGTTTGCGTAGTGATTCTGAAAATGAGATCTTGAACTTTCCTACATTCAATCCACAACACAGACGGAGACAATCCGATTTTAGCTCTAGAATGTGTTTTTGAAAACAAGAAAGATTTTTAAAGTGCTGTAGTTACTCATGAGATCAAGAATGGAAAGTATATCCAGTGGCTAAAAAATGACAAAGAAAGAATGAAGGCCGTTTGTATACATTCAGAGTGCAAATGGGAAATCACAGCATGTAAAAGGCAAAGGGATACGGCTTTCCAGATTAGGAAGTACATTCCTACACATAATTGTAAGGAGTGGCATTATGATAATAGAAAAATAACATCATCATTCATTGCAAGAAAATACCTCACAGAAATTAAATCAATCAGGATTTTAGAGATAGAGTAAGTGTAGATCTACGAGCTCATGTAACTTTATCTCAACCCAAAAGAGCTAAGATGTTAGCTATTGCATTGATTGATAGTGATATCAAGGATCAATACAAAACGATGTGGGATTATTGTATTGAAATTGATAGGACAGATCCAGGTAGTACAATTCATATGAAGTTCACTGAGAATGAGATACCGAACAAGCCATACAGATTTCAAAGGATATACATCTGTTTTGCTGCTTGTAAGCTAGCTTTCAAAGTAGGATGCAGAAAAATAATAGGCGTTGATGGTTGTTGGTTGAAGGATCCAATGTGTGGGACTCAACTGTTAACTGATGTTGGAATTGATGGTAATAATAATATATTTCTCATTGCCTATGCATTTGTTGAGAAAGAAAGTAAAGAGTCGTGGGTTTGTTTTTTGAACTATTTGGCAGCTGATTTAGATGTAGATGAGACTGGTTGGACCTTTATGTCCGACAAACAAAAAGGTCTTATTGACGCTTTTAATGAGGTTTTGCCATATGTCAGTCATAGATTTTGTGCGAGGCATCTTCATAACAATTTTAAGAGAGCTAGTTTTGGTGGGTTCACATTCAAAAAAGCATTTTGGGCTGCTGCAAAGGCTACTACTGTAAAAGAATTTGATGCCTGCATGGTATGTATAAGAGAGTTAGATCCAAATGCTTCCGATTGGCTCAATGACAAAGAACCAAGCCAATGGTCAAGGTCTCATTTCTCTTCAGATGCCAAGTGTGATATTTTATTAAATAACATTTGTGAAGTGTTTAATAGCATGATCCTTGATACTACAGACAAGCCTATTGTGACACTTTTGGAGAAATTGCGATAACTTCTCATTGTAAGAATGTTAGCTAATAGGGAGAAAGCGCATAAATGGAGTTCGAATGATGTTTGCCCAAAGATTAAGGATATTTTGCACAAAAATCAGACTGTAGCAGGTGAGTATATTCCTAGAAAATCTAATCAATGGAATTATGAGATTATAGGAGCTACTATTCATGATAGTTGGGCTGTTGATTGGAGAATAGAATATGTAGTTGTAGAAAATGGAGTATCATGGGAATTCCTTGCAAGCATGCGATTGCAGCAATTCGGGCGAAGAAGGATAACATTCTTGACTATGTGGATGATTGTTACAAAGTCGAAACATATAGAAGAATCTATGAACATGCAATTCTTCCGATAAATGGGCCACAAATGTGGGCTAAATCAACTAAAGTTCCTCCATTGCCTCCAACAATCGTAGGAAAGAAAAAGAGAGGAAGAAAACAAAAGGCGAGAAGAAAGGAAGCTGATGAAGTTGGAGCAAGTCGAACAAAGATGAAAAGAAAGCAACAATCTCTAGACTGCAGTACATGCAACAAGCCTGATCATAACAAAAAAACATGCAAATATAATGTTATGTCATAAGAGACTACTTCAGTTCGTCAAAAACTACCTGTACTGCTATATCTTAACTTTATCAAAATTAGTTTCTTATCGGATAATCTTAAACTAACACAATTTATATGTGTATTTATGATTCAGGTTAGAAGAGGAAATGAAGAAGAGGGACAAGAAAAAGCTAGACAAGAAGGAACTGGACAAGAAAAAATAGTTGGACAAGAAGAAGTAGTTGATATAGATTCTGGTTAGATATACTCTCAACAAACACAAAGTTAAAATGAATCATTGGTAATTTAGCTTATTTTGAGTGCTAATATGTGTTGAATGTTAATGGTAGTTTAGCCTTATCCAAGTGCTTATCTATGCATTTTTCAGGTGTTGATATCTCCTTTTTGGTGCTACTATATTGCTATCAGATTGTTGGTGGATATGATGCTGCAACTATATTTCATTCTCACGTGGTGTTCCACTGTTTCATTTTCAAATGATGTTGTTCTCAAGTGTTGTATTGTTCTAAATCCGTAGGTGTGTTCTAAATCCGTAGGTGTTGCGGTGTTGCCAATATACTGTACTTTTGGAGTTATTTTTATGCATTTTCAAGTGTTTTGATCTTTAAAACGATGTTATAGTTCTGTTTTTTTCTGGTGTTGCTACTATGTTGCACTTCTTAGTGTTGTGTTGCAGCTATTGTTCTTTATTCTTTGGTATTTTGATATCTCTTTACCTCTAAAATCATGTTATTTTTGTGCCCTTCTAGTATGTTAGTGTCGTCTTCAACTTAACCATTCATTCAGAAGGTGCTAATACAATTGAAAACTAAAATCTGAAATCAATCTAGCTAGGTGAATTGAAAATATTTTATTTTTTTGAAAAAGTATGAAACTCTATAGAATAAGTAGGCTCTCGGTTACCTTCTTTCCTTTACTTTTGTTTAATTAGCGAGGAAAACTAATGAACTAAAATATAGTCTATGCAATTCTTATTTTCCTTCAAAATTGTCAGAATCCCCAAATCACAGAAAGGGACAAAAACTATAGGAAGTAAAAGGGACCGAAGAACAGTAAAGGGGTTTCTCAAGTAAAGAAATTCGGATTAAATGAACAAATATAAGAAAGAAATAAAGAAAACCCAATTTATTATCAGATTTAAATTCAAGTCACATGCATAACCCACTGGACTGTTAAAAAACTAATGGCGGTTAGGATGGAGATTGAAAATGCACCACTTTATTAAAGAATCAGGATTATTAATGCTCCACTAAAAAGAAATAGGACTATTTGAGTCTAAACTCAAAGATAATGGACTATTTTAAGCCTTTTCTCAGAAATAGTTAACAAAAACAAATGAATTTAGACTACAATAAAAATTAAGCTAATACAAACTTTAACTGGTGTTATTACAAGTCATATGAACTTTTCTTCGTCGAAAATACTGAAATATTTAGAAATAGTAAATCTGTAAAACAAAAGGACAATGCTTATATTGTAATATCTATTTTGAAGCAAACTTACTCACAATCTAAATAACATAAGTAGAATTGATAAATAAAGTCATTCTTTTGTCTTGGGAATCAAAAAACAAATCGTGCCAATTTTTTAACTCTTGAGAAGTTTAATAATTTTGAAAAAAGATATTCAGAAGAATATATCTACATCACAAGAGAAATGGTTAACAAAAACAAATGAATTTAGATTAAAATAAAAAATAAACTTATACAAACTTCAACTATTGTTATTACAAGTCACATAAACTTTTCTTCGTCGAAAATAATTAAATATTAAGAAATAGTAAATCAGCAATACAAAAGGGCAATGTTTATATAGTAATAATTATTTTGAAGCAAACTTCCTGACAATCTAAATCACATAAGTAGCATTGATAATATAAAGTCATTATTTTGTCTTGAGCATCAAAAAAACAAATTGTGACAATTCTTTAACTCTTGAGAAGTTTAATAATTTTTGAAAAAAATATTCAGAAGCATATATCTACATCACAAGAGAAATTGTTAACAAAAACAAATGAATTTAGACTACATCATGTTAGCTTCATATATTGGAACATTATATACTAATGTATATACTAAGCAAAAAAATAATTATTATATCATTAGAATTATTTTCCTCATGTACTCGAGGTTAAGGAATGTACCCTCTTAGGATAGAACAATTTACTTCATCAGAAGAGTGGTACCTCATATTCTGCTAAACTTCGAACTCACTCAACGACAATAAATCACACAAAAAATTTAAAATGCAAGAAGAAGAAGAGTAGAAGATTAAAAAAATTGTGGTTGAAAAATGAGAGGAAACCCCTCTATTTATAGTCAACAAAGGGTAGTATGAACAAGTGTTTTTGGTGTCTTATCTAAAAAATCATGACCTTTCCGATAAGTCATTACCCTTTGGAAAGTCACAACTCATTGAACAAGTCACAACTCTTTAGAAAAGTCACATCTCTTTGGAAAAGTCACAATTCTTTCGAAAATTCATGACCACCCTTTGAAAGAAGTCACAACCTATCAGAATATTCACAACTCATTGAAAAAGTCACAGCCTAAGTTAGAGATATTATAGTAATTTAACATTCAAGTTAAGGGTTCATGCTTTTAAGGTAATATATATACCTCATTCTACTCCCGCTTATCCTTATTGTTATTGTTTAAATTGTTTCTTCCGCATTTTGTTTGGGTTAGACTTGTCTACTCGAGGGGTTATAATGGACATCATTATGGCTAGATTTCGGGTCGTGACAATGATAAATTGAAACCGAGTGAAACAATATTAATTACAATTTAGAATATATTCTAAATTTCATTGGAACTCTTTCATCTAGAAGAATGATAATTTCTTTTTTTGAAAAAAAAATTAAAAGACCCATTGGGTCATATATTATAAACTACTAAAATGTACACAAAGAGCTTCCCCAAAGTGCCAAAGCCCATAAAATCTGAAAAAAATGAACTAAAACAAAACAAAGAAAAAAGGAAGGCAATAAAAATAGAAAAATGAGAAAGATCTAGAATTGAAAAGTTAACACCTATACTTGGACATCTGAAGATCTTCAAGCTTCCTCAACAATGCCACCGCATGGATCACCATTTTCGATCAGAAATCATATGGGTTGAGTTGTGTTTCAAGACAAATAACATAGGTACACTCTCCAATCATTAGTTTCATTTTTAAATCTATCCTTGAATAGATTGAATCTCTCAAGAAGATTGATACCACCATTTAAGGAGTAGATCTATGACTGAAACTAATTCAAAATTGGTATTTCTAGGCCCTCCATCAAACTGCTCAGTCGATCGAAACCATCTGAGAAAGGTCACTGGTAGCTAAATCGATAAATTTAGCTTCAATGAGGTAACTATCATCTCCCTTTCGACTAATCCTTAAAACCATGTAATCCATTGATATATCTCCTTTTCTGATGATCGAGGTCAAGACTCTTCAAACTAAGTATTTGTATCACCTGCTTTTATTGGGATCAAATACTTATCTGACACACTCAAAGTAACTTGCAATTTCATTACCTAATCTTCAATGGATTGAATCCGATATAGAATTAATACCACCAAAAAAGACTCGATATTTCAATTGTTTATTATTTCAGAAACTGTTTTGAGCTAAACAAAAGTGAGACTGAATTAACCTTTGAACCAATATCAAATTTGGTGAAAATTTATTTGATATCTTTAGGCCCCAATTTAGTACCTTTTGAACACCTCTATTCTCTCACTAGGGGCAAGTAGTGTCAACCATATGAAATTGCTCAAGTTCTAAAAAGAAAGTCAGATAGAATCACCAAAATCCTCTTTTGCATCCTAGAGTCTTTATTTGTGATTTTTTTTGTTCTTGTACAATCTTATTTGATTCTTTTTATTGTGATTTTTTGTTGAAATCTTAAGATTGGTGTGCTTATTTTATCTAGTATCATTATTATTCTGCTTCCACTTGGAACTTCTTGTTCTGTTATAGATTCATATGTACTTGCAAAACTAAAAACCAAGTTAGCAAAACAAAATCAGCAAGAGTGTTTCCCTCGCTTAAGGAGTTTGTACTCTTAATGTGATAAGACTGTTGATTCAGTGAATAGAGTTGACCTCCATAGTCATACTCCAAGGAAACTTTCAGACTCCATTAATGATGTTAAACATAGCCAATGAATTTGATTCAATAATAATATTGGTAAACTATTTTTTCTAGGCAATATTGCAGCCCTTCAGTTAGACCTAGCCTCAACCAACAAATTAGTAGAATTAGAAATCCTTAATCCTTTGGAATCCACAAGAGATCATGATCTTTCAAACAGAAAGTTGTAACACTAGGACCAGGATTACCTCTAGATGCCCCATCAGTAATGCAATTCAACCAACCATTAGGAGGTGGAACCCACCTTACAATTTTAGTCTGATATACAGGTGAGTAATTTTTCAACATGTTCACCATTTGTTGCCAAGTAGTAGGACAAGTTGTGTGAAACTTTAACCTTATAAATTTGGAAATGATAAAGTTAATCTCCCACATCACCTTGTTTGTAGTATATGACCCTCCATGCAAGATTGTCTTTCCCTCTTCCATAAGAACCATATACGATATTAGACATAGCATGGAAAATCACTCTCAACCTAGCATTACCTTGTGCATCCCACCATTTTTTCATAGTGTGTCTAAGTTGAATCCATGGGACTAAAATTCCAACAGTCCTAGCATAGTAATCTGAAATAAAGGCAGCCACTTCTCCAAAGAGGAAAAGATGTTCAATAGTTTCTCTAATGGGAATCCCGCATTACTGGCACAAGTGAGATATGTTATGGTTCCAACTAGACATAATATCAACAACATGTATGCTATGCCTCCGGACCCTCCAACGAAAAAAGAGAAATTTCGAAAAGTAATCCTTCCACCCAAATCTTCTTAATCATTGGAATAATCATCCCTATATCTGAGTGGCTCCCATGTTGATTTATCAATAAATTTGCATATGCTACATTTAATCCACCATGGTTTATCCATCTGACCAGTATACCTAACAATTCTCATATTTGATATGATGTGTTCCATAATATGATTAGGCAAATGGTCCTACATTATTTCAAAATTCCAACCATTTTTTTAAAGAAAAATATCAATATCAACCATAGATGACAACCCTGTGCTTTGGCAAGAAGAGAAAATAAAGGACCAAGATTAGTCCAATCGTCAAACTATATACTAGAGGATCCTCCCTTTCATTCCCACCATATATTTTGGTCTTGCACTTCTCTGTTTTCTAACATTAAGTTCCACACTTGTGAAGCTCCTTTCCATTGAACAAGGATAGGAATATGCTTTTTACAATACTTATTCCACATGAAGTTTGCCCATAAAGAGCTTTAAGTTCTAAATTTTCACCACAACTTAACATACATTGCTTTAGACACAACACCCATATATCTAAAACCCAAACCACCTTTAGTCCTTCGTGAGCAATTTTTTTTCCAGGTAACCCAATGCTTGCTCCTATCAATTAGCCTGTTACTTTAAAATAGATTTGTAAAAATTCTATGGAGCTCTTTCATCACATATTTAGGAGGGACAAGAGAAGATATAACATGTATATGCATACTTTGTTAAACGCTAAATAATAACACTTTTTTACCACCAAAATAAAGTATATTACCTTTCCATTCTTGTAGCTTATCCTTCACCTTCCTAATGAAATTTGCATAATGTTCCTTTCTTTTTCTAGCATGAGTAATGGGACATCCTAGATATTTTAAGGGGAATTAACCCCTAGAAATACATGTACATTCCTCTACCAAAGTTTTCATTTCTGCAGTTGCACTTCGACGAAGATAGAAAAAAATTTCTCTTTATTAATCTGCTGACTTGACTGAGCTTCATAGTATAATATTCCATTAAGATGTGTTTTTTTAATCTTTCAATAAGCTTTAAAAAGAAATTTTAAAAGAAAATATAAATATGGTGCTCCTCTGGATTTTGATTTAATATCATGTCACTTAATAGGTTATGAACACAAGATTTTTGTTTATATAGTGCTGTAATAATCATCATCATATACCATGATGAAAACTAAGAACATAATTAATTTAATTGACAAACATTCATTTCCTTCGAAAGAAAATTATCGTTATCATCATTAAGTGAATCTATATTAATAACACAGAAAAATAAAACAAAGACGATACTTTATATGTGGAGAATGCAAAATAGATTTAAAAAAGTATATGTTTTTATTAAGGAGATTGAAGGATTATTCACCAAACGGCTGAGGATTGATGAACCTAATCCTATAATCTCTGAGCTCACCCTCAAATTCGTTTTGCAAAATGACTGATTTTCGTAAGTTTAATTAAGAAGAAAATGTTTTTTTCTTTCTTGGTATTCAATATCTTATTGAGACTTAATTAAATTTGCATAACGAAAAGTCCCAAATTGAGGCTAAATCTCTTTCTAACAAAGATACTCATGCCCAAGACTCGAACCTGACACTTCTAGTTAAGGATAAAAGAATATTAACTTCTACTCCACCACAATCCTTGTTGGTAGAGCACATTAACTTAATCCAACATATTGGAGAATATCCAAGTGAAAGTAAATTAAGTTATTATTAGTATCGACAATAGTTGTGATGTGATGTATATGATCCATTCATCCTTAACCAGAGGTCTCGGATTTCATCCTTGAATATGAAGAAAGTATTGTTAGAGAGTGTCCCTCAGAATCCGAATTAGTCAAAGATTCAATACGATATATTGAAAATCGAGTGAGCATAATATTAATTACAATTTATAATTTTTCTGAATTCCTTTTGAACTCTTTTATCAAGAAGAAGGATAACTTTTGTAATAATGACTTATCATGTTTAGTATTCCATTGAGATATCTTATTTTTTAACTTTCAATATGTTTTTAAAATAAAATATAAATATGATATCAGAATAAATAGAATATACTTTTTAGTAGTGAATTTTTTATGTTACTATTTACTTCTCCTAATTTTGATTAAATACCATGATATTTTATTAGGTTAAGAACAAAAGATTTTATTTGGAGCTATAAAAATCATCATAATATACCACAAGGAAAACTAGTAAAACAAATATAATCTAAATTACATACAATCGTTTCGTTCAAAATAAATAGTTATTATCAACAATAAATGAATATTAATTAATAGGACAGAGAAAAACCATACAGGACGATACTTTATATGTAGAAAACACAAAACAGATAAAAAGTATATGTTTTCACTAAGGATATTGATAGGTTATTCACTAAAATACGGAGGATTGATGAGCCTAATCTCATAAACTTTGAGATCACCCTCATATTCTTTTTGAAAAGTATCTAATTTTAAGAAGTACAAGAAGAAAAAGTTTTTTCATTTACTTGGTGTCTGACATTCTTATTGGGACTCAATTATATGCGGATAATTGAAAGTCTGAAATTGAGGGTAAACCTCTTTCCTACAAAGTTAATTCATGCCCATGACTCGAACCTGTCACTTTTGGTTAAGGATGGATGAATACTAACTTCTACTCCACGCCAATCCTTGTTGGTAGAACACAACAAATAAATCAAACATATAGCCAAATATTCAAAAGAAAGTAAATTGAGTTATTACTAGTACCAACAAATAGTTGTGGTGGGATGTATATGGGCTATCCATCCATAACCAGAGGTCTCGAGTTTGAGACTTGTCTATAAAGAAAATTTTGTTTGAGAGTTCAAAATCTGAATTAGTTGGGATACAATATGCTACATTGAAAACGAAGTGAAAATAATATTAATTACAATTTAGTAATATCATCATATACCACAAGGAAAACTAGTAAAAGAATATAATCTAAATTACATACAATCGTTTCCTTCAAAAATATTATTATTATCAACAATAAATGAGTATTAATTAATAGAACAAAAAAAAAGCATACAGGACGATACTTTATATGTAAAAAACACAAAATCAGTAAAAATTAAATGTTTTCACTAAGTAGATTGAGAGGTTATTCACTAAAATATGAAGGATTGATGAGCCTAATCTCATAAACTTTGAGATCACCCTTATATTCTTTTTGAAAAATATATAATTTTCATAAGAGTAAGAAGAAAAAGTTTCATAATTTACTTGGTGTCTAACATGCTTATTGGGACTCAATTAGATTCGGCTAATGGAAAGTCCAAAATTGAGGGTATACCTCTTTCCTACAAAGTTAATTTATGCCCAAGACTCGAACCTGACACTTTTGGTTAAGGATGAATGAATACTAACTTCTATTCCACGACAATCCTTGTTGGTAAAACACAACAAATAAATCAAACATATAACCAAATATTCAAGAGAAAGTAAATTAAATTATTATTAGTACCAACAAATAGTTGTGGTGAGACGTATACGATCTATCCATCCTTAAGCAGAGGTCTAGGGTTTGAGCCTTGTCTATGAAGAAAATTTTGTTAGAGAGTGTCCCTCAAAATCTAAATTAGTCAGGATACAATATGCTATATTGAAAATCAAGTGAAAATAATATTAATTAAAATTTAATATTATCATCATATACCACAAGGAAAACTAGTAAAAAATATAATCTAAATTACATACAATTGTTTCCTTAAAAAAAATATTATTATTATCAACAATAAATGAATATTAATTAATAGGACAGAAAAAAAAAAACTTACAGGACGATACTTTATATGTAGAAAACACAAAATAGATATAAAATAAATGTTTTCACTAAGGAGATTAAGAGGTTATTCACTAAAATATGGAGGATTGATGAGCCTAATCTCATAAACTTTGATATCACCCTCATATTCTTTTTGAAAAATATCTAATTTTCATAAGTACAAGAAGAAAAAAGTTTCTTAAATTACTTGGTGTGTGGCTTTCTTATTGGGACTCAATTAGATTCGGATAATGGAAAGTGCGAAATTGAGGGTAAACCTCTTTCCTACAAAGTTAATTCATGCCCAAGACTCGAACCTGACACTTTTGGTTAAGGATGAATGAATACTAACATCTACTCCACGCCAATCCTTGTTGGTAGAACACAACAAATAAATCAAACATATAGCCAAATATGCAAGAGAAAGTAAATTAAGTTATTATTAGTACCAACAAATAGTTGTGGTGAGATGTATATGGTTATCCATCCTTAACCAGAGGTCTCGGGTTTGAGCCTTGTTTATGAAGAAAATTTTGTTAGAGAGTGTCCCTCAAAAATATGAATTAGTCGGGATACAATATGCTATATTGAAAACAAAGTAAAAATACTATTAATTACAATTTAGTATTATCATCATATACCACAAGGAAAACTAGTAAAAGAATATAATCTAAATTACATACAATCGTTTCCTTCAAAAAAATTATTATTATCAACAATAAATGAATATTAATTAATATGAAAAAAATATACAAGACAATACTTTATATGTAGAAAACACAAAATAGATAAAAAGTAAATGTTTTCACTAAGGAGATTGATAGGTTATTTACTAAAACATAGAAGATTGATAAGCCTAATCTCATAAACTTTGAGACCACCCTCTTTTTTTTTTTAATATGTAATTTTCATATGTACAAGAAGAAAAAGTTTCTTAATTTACTTGGTGTCTGAGATTGTTATTGGGACTCAATTAGATTCAATAATGGAAAGTCTGAAATATAGGGTAAACCTCTCTCCTACAAATGTCACCACCCAGACCGTCGTGATTGACACCCATACTAGCCCTCTGGTGGGAGAACCATTAATACTAATCACCTAACCCAAGAACTAAACATTTAAAGATACGGAAGCATGTTTAAATGCAGAAATCAAATAGAGTTCCCATAAACTCCAAAGCTTCAAATAAATTTAACCAAACTAATGCGGAAGAACAACCCATAGAACCTGAAAGTCAATGTACCAAAACTCTAAGTTCAACAAGTCTAAGCAAAGGGGGCGCAACCCCGAAACTACACAAACGAATATCTAACTCCAACTTAAGTCGCGACTGGCCCACTATGGCGGCCCCCATCCTGCCACAGCGACCCCGACCTGACGGCTTGCATGGAAACAGAGTGTCGAAAATTGAGTTTCAAACCCCCATTTTACAACACACCTTCATCCCAAGACACTCAAAAACTACCTGCTCACGCTAAGATTAGTTTCGGGAGTTCTACTCGCCTGAATTTGATTCCGTAAAATTGTACGGGTTCCTTAACGTCTTAACTATCTACTCATGTGATCAAATTAATAAATAGATCTCTCATTCATTACCAAATTTCCCTAGACCTCACTGACTTCAATTTCGTCCAAATCTAGACTAGGCTAGGAATTCTCAAGTTACTACCAAAAAGTTTTCCGGCCCAAATTTTTTCCCTATTGGCTTTTCTATCATGACGGGAGCAGGTCGTTACAATAGATACCAATTTACCCATCACTCGTCCCTAAGTAACAAATTAGGAAAACAGGCTATAGCAAGAGTGGAGTAGTACCTGAATCGACGATCAACTGGGGATACTTGTCTCGCATGTCCTTCTCAGTTTCCCAAGTAACTTCCTCCACTGAACGATGCTTCCATCGAGCTTTCACGGACTTAATCTATTTGGTCCTCAGTTTTCGGACATCACGATCAAGAATTGTAATCGGTTCCTCCTCATACTGGAGGTCTTTGTCTAGCAACACTGAGTCCCATTTTATGATGTAATCCCCATCACCATGATATCTCTTCAACATGGACACATGAAATACTGGATGAACTCCTAATAGGTTAGGAGGTAAAGTCAATCTATACGCCACTGGTCCTACACAGTCAAGATCTCAAATGGAACAATGTATAGCGGACTAAGCTTGCCCTTCTTGCCAAATCTCATTACCCTTTTCATGGGTGATACTTTAAGAAGAACTTTCTCACTCGTCTAAAATGCTATGTCTCTTACCTTATGGTCTACATACTTTTTCTGTCTACTCTGGGCTGTTAAAAGCTTAGTTTGAATACTCCTCACTTTATGTTGAGCATCCTTCACTAAATCAAACCTCAAAGGTTTCACATCTCCAGCCTCAAACCATCCTATGAGTGATCTATATTCCCTCACATACAGTGCTTCAAATGGTGCCATATCAATGTCGGAGTGGTAACTGTTATTATAGGAGAACTCGCACAAAGGTAGGAACTTAGCCCAATGCCTTCCAAAGTCAATAACACATGCCTTCAACATGTCTTCCAATACTTGAATAGTCCTCTCTGATAGCCCATGCGTCTATGGATGGAAGGTTGTACTAAAAGTGAGTTGTGTGCCCAATTCATCATGTAATTTCCTCCAAAACATGGATGTGAACTGCGTACCATGGTTTGAGATGATAGAATGGGGAACCCATGCAGCCTCACTATCTCTTTCACATAAACCTTAGCCAATTGCTGAGCATTATAATCTATTCTGACTGGAATAAAATGGGCTGACTTAGTCAATCTGTCAACCACTACCCAAATAGAATCAAACTTTCCCAAAGTGTTGGGAATACCAACCACCAAATCCATAGCTATTCTTTCCCACTTCCATTCCAAAATTGGTATTTCTGAAGCAAACCTGCAGGCCTTTGATGTTCATACTTTACTTGCTGACAGTTTTGACACTTAGCCACAAACTCAGCTATTTCTTTTTTCATGCCAGGCCACCAATAAAGTCTCTTCAAGTCTCGGTACATCTTGGTCACACCTGGATGAATGGAATACCGCGAACCATGAGCTTATTTCAATAATTTCTGAATCAAGTCATCTACTCGAGGAACACAAATCATTCCTTTAAAACTAAGCATACCCACCGCATCTAAAGTCACATCTTGTGCCTTGCCAGACACTGCCTTTTTTCTGAGCTCATTCAAACCATCATCCTCTAACTGTTTGGCCTTGATTTCCTCAATGAATGTGGCCCTAACCTCAATGCTGGCTAACACCCTACCTTTTTCTGAGATGCCCAACTGTATGAACTTAGATTCCAAGGTTTGGATTTCCTTAGCCAAAGGTTGCTTGGATACACTCAAGCAAGCTAAACTACCCATACTCACCATTTTTCGGCTTAGCGTGTCTGCCACTACATTACCCTTACCCGGATGATACTGGATGGTCACATCATAATCCTTGAGTAAATTCATCCACCTTCTCTGTCTCAAATTCAGATCCTTTTGAGTAAATACATGTTCTAGACTACGATGATCAGTAAACACCTCACACTTGACACCATAAAGGTAATGCCACCAGATCTTAAGAGCAAACACTACCGCTGCCAACTCTAAATAATGTGTTGGGTAATTCCTTTCATGCACCTTCAACTCCCGCGATGCATAAGCTATAACATTCTTATCCTACATTAACACAACACCCAAACACGAATGGGAAGCATCACAATAAACAATAAAATCTTTACCTTCCACCGGTAGTGCTAAAATATGTGTTGTGGTAAAAAGAGTCTTGAGCTTTTGAAAGCTC
Organism: Solanum gracilifrons; assembly: GCA_029582605.1. Lineage (NCBI taxonomy): Eukaryota > Viridiplantae > Streptophyta > Magnoliopsida > Solanales > Solanaceae > Solanum > Solanum gracilifrons. The sequence goes on along the minus strand of JAJOOH010000576.1, from coordinate 2,577 downwards.
TCATCACATTTTTTGGTCCATTGGAATGGTACCTCCTTTTTGGTCAACCTTGTCAGATGTGTGGCAATAGAAGCAAAGTTCTTCACAAATCGATGATAGAAGCTAGCGAGCCCCACAAAACTCCTAACTTCAGTCAGAGGGCTAGGTCGAACCCAATTCTTAACCGCTTCAATATTTTGGGGATCTACCACTACCCCTTCCCTTGAAACTACATGCCCCAAAAAGGCAACCAAAGTCAACCAAAATTCACACTTAGAAAATCATGCATACAACTTTTGTTTCCCAAGAACACCCAGAACAATACGAAGATGGTCGGTATGCTCTTCCTCACTTTTCGAATAAACCAAAATGTCATCAATAAATACTATCACAAACGAATCAAGAAATGGTTTGGACACACCATTCATCAAACTCATAAAAGCTGCAGGTGCATTTGTCAACCCAAATGACATTACTAAAAACTCATAGTGCTCATAGCGGGTCCCAAATATCGTCTTGGGTACATCCTCAGGCCTAATCTTTAACTGATGGTAACCAGACCTTAGATTAATCTTAGAGAACATTGACGCGCCTTGCAATTGGTCAAAAAGATCATCTATTCGAGGCAATGGGTACTTGTTTCGAATGGTGACTCTATTCAATTGTCGATAGTCTATGCACATCCTTATACTACCATCATTTTTCTTAACAAACAAGACACGAGCACCCTACGAGGAATCACTAGGGCGGATAAAACCCTTATCAAGGAGTTCTTGGATTTGAGACTTAAGCTCTCTCAATTCTACCAGAGCCATACGATAAGGAGGGATGGAGATAGGGCGGGTACTAGGTTCCAAATCGATGCAAAAATCTATATCTCTATCTGAAGGCATACTAGGAAAATCAATAGGGAACACTTCTCTAAATTTTGACACCACAGGAATAGACTCAATAGAGAGAGACTCAACCTCAACATCCCGAATATGAGCCAAATACGCCAAACATCCCTGCCCACCAGTTTTCTAGCCCGGATGGAGGATATGACCTTAGCTAGCTTAGGCTTGTACACCCCTTCCCACTCTAATTTTTCCCTACCAGGGATCTCTAAAGTCACAAATTTCGTATTACAATTTAACACATCATAGTGGGGGACCAACCAAGTCATGCCTAAGATTATATCAAAATCAGTCATATACAAAATAACCAAATCAACCCAAGTCTAAAAACCCATAAAGAAGATAGGACAAGCATGATACACATGGGTGACTATGACTGACTCTCCAACTGGGGTAGAAACATGGATGAGGGCATCAAGTATATCACAAATCATATAAAATCCTAAGGAAAACTGAACGCACACATAAGAATAAGTAGAACCCGGATCAAATAACACATTAGCCATCCGGTCACAGACAAGAATGGTACCTATGATCACTACGTCAGAAGATTCTACCTCGCTCTTGCTTGTAAAGGCGTAACACTGAGCCCTGTTATCTTGACGGTTGACTTCCTTGCCTGGCTATGCCTTAGCTCTGCCTGTGTTACCATTTCCCTGATCTCCATGGCCTCGCTGATTTCCTCCTCGGCTACCTTCCAAACGTCCTCAACCATTATTACCATTTCCTGCGGATACCACTGCTCTAGTTTGCTGTTTCCTGGGGTCCAACATGCGTGGATGGGGACAATCTCTCCTCATATGCCCAGGTTCTCCATAATTATGACATGTCTGATCAAAAGATTGTCTATTACCCGCCGACGGTACGGCTCCCTGGCTATCCTGAATCAAATTCTGAGGTGGAATTCCCGAGTAATTATCTATAGAAGCAGGCATAGCAGACTGATCTATTGGCCGAGCTGCAAGTGTCAGCCTCCCTGAACCTCTGGAGTGGCAACCCTGAAAGTTACCTGTGCTTTTAGCTTCCTTAGCCAACGCCTTAGCCTGCCCATCGCACCGTATTCCTTGACTTTCTTCACAAAATTTGTTACCTCATTAAAACTTTTTCTTGCAGAATATGCATAGACAATACATGTAACTCAGCGTTCAGTCCCTAGACGAGTAGACGAATTCTCTCTTCCTCCTGAGTAGTCACCAACTGCGTAGCATATCTAGACAAAAGATACATACATACCACCCTACTCTAAGGCCATGAATTCATCCTTCTTGCAATCTCTCAAGGTCCGGGGCACATACTTCTCCAATAATAGAGCATGAAACTGCATCCAAGTGAGTGGGGGTAAAGCTGAAGATTTGCATTCCACGTAAGCTCTCCATCACTGCTTAGCCTCACCCTAAACGTCTTTCCTACAAAGAAACCCTAAAACCCTATACCATAAGCCCTAGTCAAGCATGCTTTGCAATCCATTCCTATTCACACCATGGCTGCTATCTCACCTCCCAGCACTACTATTAAATACATAGAGTCTATTATTGCTAATTTTTTCTGGGGAAGAGATCAGGACCATAGAAAATACCATTGGGCTTCACTTGAAACCATGAGCCTACCACATGATGAAGGAGGAGTGGGGCTCAGAAGACTTACATATATTTGTACTTCTCTTCAATATAAACAATAGTGGAACTTCAGGGCTAAAGATTCT